>JABUQX010147142.1:7500-10189 GCA_015478945.1 Trachelipus rathkii
ATAACGTCCCTAGTCCCTAAACAATGCAAAAAGCAACTGAGGTTGTGAAAAGGATCATTGAAGCTTGTTTGGAAAGTGAAGTAAAGCAATCCTTTAAATTTAAGGGGGCTGTAGCCGATGGGGGACAGAGGTGGGGGACGAAGAAAGTGAAGTAAAGTGATCCTTTAAAATTAAGGTAACGAGAAAAGGAAAAACTAAAAATATTAATAAGAGAAGAAGACTTGAGTTTTGTGTTTCAGAAGAAGACATTATACATGTGTAGAACATTTTGTTGAGTAGATAGACAAAGAAACTGTGTTTTTTGAGGCATTAAACCTATAATATTTTCATCTCCTTGATTAAAGATACGACAAAGATCAGAGATCAGTTGCAGCACAGCTTCCATCCTGGCATGCATTAATTGCCGTTGAATGAGTCGACTTCTAAATTGGATGTAATAAAGGGTGGAGTCATTGGCATAAGAATGGAAAGGAGACGGTGTTATACATACATATATATATATATATATATATATATATATATATATATATATATATATATATATAGATATGTATATATAAATCTTTATATATATATATATATATATATAGAGAGAGAGAGAGAGAGAGAGAGAGAGAGAGAGAGAGAGAGAGAGAGAGAGAGAGAGAGAGAGAGAGAGAGAGAGAGAGGAAGGTTATTAATGAGAGGTAGAAAAAGAGTTGGGGATAGAACAGAGCCCTGAGGAACACCACTATTAATTGATTTAAAGCAAGAAAGGTGGACGTCTACAACAACATGCTACAGAACGACCGGAAGGGAGGAAATCGAAGGATAGATAAGTAAGAAGGAAAATTAAGAGATCAAAGCTCTGTGCCAGACTTTTTCGAATGCTTTCGATATGCCTAGCTCCTCAGTTACAGATTTACCGAATATCAGAGTATTAAAAAAAACAGAGAGAAAAGAAAGAAGAAGAAAGAAGAAAGAAAGAAGAAAGAAGAAAGAAAGATCATCATGAAGAAAGCTATACAGCTTCATAATAGAGATCAGAGATTAGATTAAAAGAATTAAGATGTTTACAAATCTTCTTGCCGAGGATGTTAAAGCGATGGGTCAAAAGTTAGGGGGTTGAGAGGGGTTCTCCTTTTTCGCCACAGGTATAATGAAAGCACGTTTCCACCAAAAAGGTTGAAAGACAGAGACGAGACAGTTTACCAAGTCAGGGAGCTCAGAAGCAGAAGTTTTAAGAACCACAGGAGGAATACCGGCAGGAATATACGCCCTCTTAGTGTTTTGCTCAGAGAGAGAGAAAGAGAGAGAGAGAGAGAGAGAGAGAGAGAGAGAGAGAGAGAGAGAGAGAGAGAGAGAGAGAGAGAGAGAGAGAGAGAGAGAGAGGGCATCTTTAGGAGAAATTACAAAACTGGGCATAAATGAGCTGAGCAGAGTGGCTGGAGAAGGAGGAATAGCTCCGGAGTAGTCAAGATCGAAGTAAAAGTTTAAGCGAAAATTTTATCTTTAGCAGAAAGTAAGATGGCAGTTGTGCCATCGGAAGAAACAAGAGGAAGGGAAAGAGGAAGAGGCAAAGTTAGAGCTCATATTCTTTGCAAATGCCAGAAAGGGCTTGAGGAAGGAGAACCAAAAAGATCATTGCAATTTCCATGCTGAAAAGAGTTTTTAGTGTCACAAAGTAAAGTTTGTGCACGATTCCGAGATGAAATATAAAAAAATTGAGTTTTTGTGGTTTGAAGACGAAGAAATTAATGCAGGCAGAGTCGATGCGATTAATATCACAAGAACAAATAGAATTAAACCAAAGGTTTGTTAGTTTTAGTTGGATGGAAAAAGTATAAAATGTACGCCTCTATGCAAGGGAGAACTCCCTTTGGTCATGTTTTCTTCACATTCCAAAGGACTACACTCACGGAAGCGCTTGTCCTTCCATGGGAAGTCAAAGAAGTACGACAGCACGTCCGACTAGCTTGCAGAATCGAAGTGACAAAACCGTTTCCACGCCATTTGTTAAGGTCTTTCCTGCGGAATGTTTGAAGAGATACAAGAGGATACAAAGATAAGAAGGTGGTCCTAAGAACACAGAAGATAAATGAGTTTAGCAGAATAAGGTGAGGGACAGGAAGTTTAAAAAGATCTGGAATGTTGGGCTCATCCCAAAGACGATCAGTTGCGCCGGTATGGAGTTACACCAACTGCTTAGATTATTCTGGACATAAAATTGGTAGGCATGTTCATGAGCAATATCATAACAACTAAAGGAAAGCCAATTGCTGTGGTGAACATTGAAATCACCCAAAATTATGATTACCGAAAAAGGTGAAGAAGAGAGAATGTGTTCTTTTCAGTGGAGTTAGGCAATAAAAAGACAGAACAAATGAATTTTTGTGATCGACATGAGAGGTTAAGCCATAGAGTAAAAATTAACAAGACTTTTGATCAGAAGCACGAGAAAAGAATACATCATTAGTAGTGCATATGAGCAACATCCGGCTTTGGCTAAAAATTGAGGATAGAGACATTTGGGGGGGACAGAATATGGCTTGATGTCGGAGTACTCAAGCACCTGTTGTATTTCGAGTTAAGATAAGATGAGATGAAGAAGAGGTGGTGTTTAACAAAGAAAGAAGACCAGAGGTGGTGTTCGACAAAGTGGAATTAGGAAAATGACCGCGAAAGTTGGAGAAATTAATAAAGAAAGAAA
>JABUQX010147143.1:0-2500 GCA_015478945.1 Trachelipus rathkii
CGGTATTACTTCCGATTCAGTTCGTTTGGGTGTTAGCCGTTTCGCATTTATCGTGAATAACTTGTGGGAGTGATCTGAGTCGGTTAGGTCTTTTAAAGGATTCGAGAATCAGTTCTGGTGAGGCACAACTTTTGAGAGGTCAACTCATTTTCACTTACCCTTTTCAAGAATCATAACTCTGGAGGAGTCAACTCTTTTTTTATTCATCATACTTTTGAATAGTCGTGATTGTTCTTGAAGAGTTCATGATTACCTTCCAAAGAACGGTCTTTTGGTCACTCTCGGAAATGAGTAGTTCTCGTAGAGTCGTTCGCAGACGAACGACCTACCTCTAACTAGGAAGGTTTATTAAAGAGTAGTTCATTTTTTTTAGACGTTTCTTTTGCTTTTATCAAAATCATTCTGAAGTAATTAGCAAGAATTACTAAATATTATTATTACGACAGCAGATAGTTAAGGCCCTAAGTTATATAATTATAAGTTATAATTTTTTTTATTGAGAAGTGGCACATTCATTTTAGTATATATATATATATATATATATATATATATATATATATATATATATATATATATATATATATATATATAAAAAAAAATATATATATGTATATGTATATATATATATATATATATATATTTATATATATATATATATATATATATATATATATATATATATATATATATATATATATATATATATATATATATATATATATATAAATATATATATATATATATAATATATATATATATATAATATATATATATATATATATATATATATATTTTTATATATATATATATATATATATATATATATATATATATATATATATAAAATATCTGTGCTTATAAATTACAAGTGATAGAAAATAAAGAATATATGAAAATAAAAGCATTTATTATAAAGCCACGGAAATAGTGTTGGACGATCACCGGAATTTTCCGCACCATGAACCGTACTGCTTCGCACCGCACCGCGCCGCACCGCACCGCACTGCACCGCACTGCACCGCACCGCACCGCACCGTACCACCTGAACACTGAAATTATGTGCCGCACCACACATTGCGGCCACACGAAAATGAACCGTGAACACGAACCGCGCCGCACAACACCCGATTTGTCAATCAGGCATGCAAGAAAAATAAAAAAAAGCGTAAAATCTGCGGTAAAGGGTCGGCTTTCATTTCCTATTTTTATTTTTAATACGTTGGAAATAAAAAAAAAAGCTTCATTAACTCTATTGGTTTTATTTTTATTCCACCATTAAAAGGATTAGAAACAAAAATAGAATTGGACCTGGAGTCGGGGCCGGAGCCGGAGCTTGGGCAAGATATGGAGTCGGAGTATGTATAATAATAATATAGTATATATATATTATATATAATAACTTAATAATAATATATAATATATATAATAATAATATAATAATATATATATATATACATAATATATATACAATAATAATAACAATAATAATAATAATAATATATATATATATAAATATATATATATGTATATATAATAATAATATAATATATAATATAATATATATATAATAATAATAATATAATATATAATATATAAATATATATAATATATAATATAATATATATAATATAATATATATATATATAATATAATATATAATATATAAATATAATATATATTAATATATATATATAATATATGTATATATATATATATATATATATATATAATATATATAATAATAAATATAATAATATAATAATATAATAATAATATAATATATATATATATATATAATATATGTATTTAATAATAATAATAATAATATAATCATAATATATAAAACATAATAATATAGATAATAATAATTTACATATAATATATGTATAATATATAATAATAATAATAACAATAATAATATATGTAATAATAATAAATAATATGTAATAATAATAATATATATATATATATATATATATGCAATATATGTATATATACTATATATATATATATATATATATATATATATATATATATATATATATATATATATACTATATATATAGGGTGTCTCAAAAAAATGTACTAACACATTGACTGCTTTTTGTTTTTTCAGGTGTAACTACTGTAACAGAATGGCAGGAGATCAACTTAGCTTTGAAGAGAGAAAGTTTGTCCTTAAATGCTATTGGACCACCAGAAACGCCACGGAAGTGCAAAGACGGTTCAGAAGGGAGTTCGATAAACCGCCACCAACGCACCGGACCATTGCCCGCATCAGAGAGAAATTTGAAGCAGATGGAACCGTTCACAACGTCAACAAGAAACGTTCTGGACGACCACGGACATCCACCAACCCTGCAAAGGAAGAGCAGGTACAGGAAACCCTCATCCGATCCCCACAGAAATCTCTACGACAAACGGCTCGGGAGACACACATCTCAAAAGATAGCGTCCATCGCATCTTGAAGCGTCTACGCTGGAAATGCTACATACCAAG
>JABUQX010147143.1:22500-25705 GCA_015478945.1 Trachelipus rathkii
ATCAATTATATATATATATATATATATATATATATATATATATATATATATATATATATATATATATATATATATATATATATATATAAATTAATAAATTACGTATTTGTATATATATATATATATATATATATATATATATATATATATATATATATATATAATAATATATATATATATATATATATATATATATATATATATATAAATATATGTATGCTATATACTATATATATATATATATATATATATATATATATATATATATATATATATATATATATATAAATATATATATATGTTTTTGGTTATAAATGACTATATTGTCTTCTTACACTATCCAACAATATGATCAATCCAGTGGCCAGGCCCCCAAGACAAATGATCATCCGATAACGCTGGGATTTCGTCCTCATAAAATAGCAGTAATCTCAATACCGTTGGAGAAGTCAATGACCTGTACACATTAATAAATCTTATTAAAAAAAATAGACCTACCAACCAAAATACTGTGGTGATGAAGAAAAGTACTAAATCGGATGTCGGGTTCTTTTTGTACCTGTAGCCGACTGAAGACAGTGATGTTTATTACCAATATATATTACCTGTAGAGCTCTCTCAAATCAAATGAAATACCTCATTGAATAACTCTCAATATTTAAGCAAATTAAGTAAATAAATAAATAAATAATAATCGGTATCAATTGACAGACGTGGATAAACTAAATATTTTAAGCAGTGTTCTTAGGAAAAATTTGCGTAGGTAGTGTAATTTATTATGCCTTTTGGACCAAACCGATAGAAATTCCCACTAACGACCATTTGGTCAACCCCTCTTTCCTTTCAGATGTTTATTAAAAAAGGCTTCAGTTTTAATTCGTTCTCATTTAATTTTTGATAAATATTGTGTTTTATGTATGAATTTAGCCCCCTCTTCAAGTCCTGTTCAGTTAGAAAAGATCTTGTTGAAAGTAGGCCCACAAATTCATACATAAAGTCATAGTATTTTTTATAGAATAGTCCGTAAAGATTTGAATTGATTTCGATTTCGCCTACGGTTATTTGATGGCTGGTTTTTATTACCAGACCAAATATCTGTGCAAATCACCTTTCAAATCGCCTTTTTCTTCGTCTTAAAATTTAGGGTCCAGTTTAATGTATAGGTTGGAGAATCTGCGAGTTTTTGACTATCTTTTAACTACTCTTTTTTCGGCGAAAGCTAAAAGTTTAAAAATAGTCAAGCATCTTAGAAAACAACGCCATGTACATTAATTTTTGTTTATTTTTTTACACATACAAGCTTTAAACTCTCACATTTGAAATGCAAAAGTTATAATTAAATTAGACTCTAAGGGTCAAGAAGAAGAGAGAAAAATCTTGACAAAAATTTCAATAATAAAAATAAAAAGTTAAATAAAAGTAAGCAAAAACGTAGAAATCAAAATGGTAAAATTCATTATGATAAATGTCTCGGAAAAAAAAATGTCGCCATTGTTAAAATAAAAAATTTCAATTAAATACTTTAGGTCGTACATTATTGCATCGTCAATAAAAAATGAGAACCATTTTTTATTAATATTAAAATTTAGATATAATGTATATAATTGTCAGTCGAAACTTTCTAGTTACTCGAAATTTTGTCAACAAAAATCGTAAATATATATTAATTATCTATGGTGCTGTCTTATCCAATTTCACTTTAGGCACACTTCCTAGGGCCTACGAAATTAAAAATTGAGAAAATAAAAGTTAAAATTAATAAATAAAATTCAAAAAGTAGAAACTATCAAATTTCGCACAGTGAAGATTTTTAAATTTTCAGGAATCGTCATAGAACGATTCTTGTCGTAATAAAAATATCATTTGAACCCTTCCCCCTTTATATATTATAGTCTAACTAATTCGGTATATATATATATTTATCAAATTATATATAAACCTATAAATATTTGTTTAGAAAATAAAAAACCGCCTCAATAGTTGATCATGTGACCGAAAAATTTTCGAGTAAAAATTGAAAAATAAAATCCGCTGTGAGAATTACCAATTTTATTGAAACAAGCTTATTTATAGCCTTCTTTATATTAATTTTTATTATATAAATATATTCCTGTTAATTAATATGGACTATAATAATAATATATATATATATATATATATCTCTATAATAACCTGTAATAACTTATATATATATATATAATATAATATATATATATATATATAATATATATATATATATATATATATATATATATATAATATATATATATATATATATATATATATATATATATATATATATATATATATATATATATATATATATATATATTTTTATTTTAAAAAAAATAATATATATATATAATATATATATATATATAATATATAATAGCATAATAATAATAATATATATATATATATATATGCAATCAGAAGAATTATCGAAAATAATAAAATTAAATGTTCAAAGTTTAGCGAGTTTTTGAACTTCGTGTAATTTTCGCGTCGCAATTTCCGTGCATGTAAATTGTAACTAGTGGTAATGGTAGACATAGTTTAACCCTGGTGGTGGAGCAAGTTAGTTCCCTTAGACAGAGGCCTTACCTCTGTTTAGTAATAATAATTAGCCTTCCCTCTTTAAACCTTGCTTATACGTTCTAAATGGCTTCTAGTCTTCTTTGTAAGAAGCAAGACACAATAGGAACCTAAAGTAAGAGTTATTACATTGGAAATTGTCCTTCTATTGAGACACTTCGTGTCAGAGAAGACTATTCCTACAAATAATAATTATTATTGGTAATTATTATTATAATTACTATTAATAATAATAATAATAATTATTATTATTATTATTAGTGTGTGTGTGTGTGTGTGACAAATAATTATTATTATTATCAATTATTATTATTATTATTATTATTATTATTATTATTATTATTATTATTATTATTATTATTATTATTATTATTATTATTATTATTATTATTATTATTATTATTATTATTATTATTATTTATTTTTTATGTTGCTTTTATTGTTATCGTTATTATTATTATAAAAAATTGTTATTATTATTGTTCATACCTTCGAGACTTGACGAGTTTTTTTTATCTTGGTCAACTCTTGAAAGTATATATATTTATTAACATCGAAAATTATACTACACTTTTTCAGCAACGTTGTTACACATGTTCGTTAACGCAGC
>JABUQX010147144.1:0-2500 GCA_015478945.1 Trachelipus rathkii
TATTATTATTATTATTATTATTATTATTATTATTATTATTATTATTATTATTAGTCGATTTCAGTTTTCTAAAGGATCCTGCCATCCCAAAAGGTCTTCAGAATTTTGGCTTTTCTGTCTTAATTTTTCGTCCACGAAATAATTTTCTTTCTTCAAGGATCCACTTGCGTTTCGAGTCGATTATTTGTAGCCAGTGGTCTAAAAAATTTAAAGAAAGTTATATATATATATATATATATATATATATATATATATATATATATATATATATATATATATATATATATATATATATATTATATATATATATATATATATATATATATATATATATATATATATATATATATATATATATAGATATGAACTACGTTTTGTTATTAATAGAGTATTGTTCTATATACAGTACTATCATAAACATCCTGTCAATTAATTTAGGATGCTGGAGGAGGAAATTTCTTTTACGCTATGTTATTCAAAAATTACACACTGTAGATCGATAATCTTCCACCTCATGCGTGATTTTGGGTCTAAAATTCAGGGAAGGACTTTAGCTGCGTTTCCAGAAGTTCGAGTGCAGCCCGTGTGCAAAATCGACTTGGAAACGCTTCGAATTGAAAAAAATTACATTAATTAACCATTAACCAATCAGAGAACAGGAAATTTGAGTACCTGGAAACGGCCGAGCGCACCCGATTAGCTTTCGACAATTGTAAACAATACCTATACTTATATGTATCTATTTTATAAATGATACGATATATTTAGTATCCTTAATATAAAACTTAACTAAAATATTAAAAACTTTTGGCAAGCCATTTCCGACACATGTTTTGTAAAGAAATTTGTTTGTAAACAAAGTATCCTTCCGCAGCCCGCCCGTTTATTAATTCCCGAAATCGAGGATTTAACAACGGGTGCCTGACTGTGACGTTTACGTGACGTAGAAGTGAGCAAACGAGCTCTGGAACGATGAATATGCACCTGTGTGCCCGCTTGGACTGCATTTCAGGAAACGCAGCTTTGTATTGGTGCTCTCAAACCTATACTGAATCTAAAAGTAGTACCGTTGATGGAAAACAAATTCTCTAAACTGATTCCATAAAATAAATCTGATCATTTATTCCTTCCAATTATTATCTGGCAATAACTCGACCATTGAGTAACAATGTCATACCCAAATTTTAAATCATAAAAAAAAACAATTCTTCTGAAATCACTCCCAATATTGACGACAGGACAGAGTCAGACAGCTCAAAGTTGACCTACTTTAGTAATCTGAAAACAAAACAAACACACACACACACACACACACACACACGCACACCACCCGCACCCTATTATATATATATATATATATATATATATATATATATATATATATATATATATATATATATATATATATATATATATATATATATATATATTATATATATATATATAAAGAAAGAGAAGTTAAAGATATATATATATATATATATATATATATGTATAGAGTATAAATTCATATTTTGAGAGATATTAAATATATATATATATATATATATATATATATATATATATTTCAAAACAAAGTTAGGTCCTCAGTTTCAAGTACTTTAATTAATAGGAGAAAGTTTAAATACACAAGGAAAAACAGCGATGGCAAAGAATTCCATAGAACAGATGTAGCTGCATAGAATTTTTGTAACATCGAGCAAGCCGGAAATCGCTGATCCCTACAAAATAATCTTATAAGAAACGGCACCCCTTGTGTTGTTAGGGCGTAACATAGGTCGTGACATACGAATGATCACCTCAATTGAAAACCTGCAGCTAAACAACCTATAGTAAAAGATAAGAAACATCAACATCACGTGGCAGTTAAAGGTTCAATAGAAATGGAATGAAAAGAATTGTGCATAAGCTTTGTGTCCTTAAAGTAGCCCCTATCTAAAAGATGGATGGAATTAGAGTCTTCCTTAAATATATGAAAACAGTAAACACTACTCCATACAAGGGCAGATACAATTGAAGAAAACATGAGGAAGACAAGCATATTCCCAACCTGTATAGATCTTGAAGATTCTTTAAAGCACCAAGGCATCCATTGTGACATGAGATTTTCGAGATACTTTTATCATTATATTCAGACAGAGATGCTTATATTTGTAAACAGTTGAAACGGAAGAGTCGTCAAAAGATATAAAAGGGTTGGGAGGTGTTTTGAAAGGTACATGAAGAAGTTGAGCTTTTAAAAGAGTTGAATTTATTGTAAAGGTTAGGTCTTTCTAGGCCTATCAGAGGCTATTTGGGAAATCTCACCAGATCAAATAAAATAGAAAGGAAAGATTTGAAACAGACAACTCTGGATGCAGAGGATGAAGCAGATTTAAAATAAGTGAAGTATGAAAAAAAGGCGCATCCGGAAAATCCCAGCAACAGAACAGAACATAAATACATATATTATTATTGTTATTACATATACATATATATTATTATTATATATTATTATTAT
>JABUQX010147144.1:7500-15000 GCA_015478945.1 Trachelipus rathkii
AACAGCCAATACCAGCACACATCGGTCATCAATGTCGTCATCATCAATTCTTCACACAATAATAATATCACACACACGGGCACACATCGCGACTTACTTCATGACACACACAGATTTACTTATGTCAATAGACAATAGCCAGATGCACTTATTATCTATAGGCCATCAATACTCACTATGACATCTTGAGTATTTAGCCACATAGACATTCTCATTTACACTTTTCATACACACGTAGAAACACATTATCATGCCTTTGTTATTACTGGTTTATGACTGGCATTATTGATGACCATTCTTGATGACGTCATTTTGCTCATTTGATGATTTCATATTGATGTGGCACAGCTGGTGTTCAATCACCGTAAGGGAGGTCTAAAGATACCCACAGTGTTCCATGAGTACTTGTCAGCGTCCGCTGGGCCGCGAGCGCCAGCGAGCCAATGAGTGCGAAAGAACGCCAGTGAGCGCCAATGAGCGCCACTGATTACTTGAGAACCCTAATTTTTTGAGAACCCCATTTGAGAACCCTATTCTTTTATAATCATTGCTGGTAACCCGATATAACCCTTCGAAAGAAGGTTGTTAAATTTGCTGCGTAAGCGGGGCCGAGATGTACTTCGTCCCCACGCCCCACTGATCACGGGTCATTTTTTGCTCACTTCTTGATCCATTAGGGGTTAGCCCAGCTTGATGTCGCCTTGCAGCCTGTTGACCTGACTGTTCAACCTGCCATACATGCTGGGGTTTGCCCACGCAGGTTTGGTCATCTTTGCTAGCTCGCTGATGCTGCCATTTCGGTCTTAACCCGTTACACATGGGTCATTGCACCACGGTATTTTGGCTGCCTTTGCTTAGCTCAGCTTGATAGCCTATCTATTTAACATGATAGCTGGCCTGCCACACATGGGTTTGCCCACGGCATTTGTCCTTCAGATTTAGCCTCTGCACCCACCCAGCTTGACCATGATAGCTGGCCTGACCCAGCCACATCACCACGCCACGGCCACCAGGTCCACTGCCACATATCTTCAATCTCTAATGAGTGGATTAGTGAGTAGTCTATTGAGGTTTATGCCAGTAGCGTCTGCGGTAGTGCCAAGAAGGCCACGAGCGCCACGAGCGCCAGCGGCGCCACGAGTGCCGCGCCAGTGCCGCGTGAGCCATGCGCCGCGCCACCTTTTTTCGCTTTTAGCCCCTGAGTTTGTGAATAGCCCTGGGGTCGGGTGTACCCCAGCCAGGTATGAGTGAGTGCTATTACAGTTGGGAGCGCTTCCTACTATGAAGCTGTCTTTCTAACACTTACATTACTATGACATTATGCACACATTCACTGGCGACACTCTCATACCACCTACCATACACACTTCACACTACTCACAAGACACCCACACCACACCACCACCCGATATTTGCTGCCTCGTCTTGATGCCTCAGCAGCCACGCCTCAGCATTGATGCCCTGTCTCTGGTGTTCGCCTGATGACCATTTGATGGCGTCATTTTACAACATCTATAGCTGATGACCATCTGATGAAACACGCTGATGCCTCATCTTCTACCTGCCATTGTTGAACAGAGTTAATACACAAATGCCATTCTGCTTCATAAGCTGTACACAGGCCAGCACAGATGCCAGTTTCCAAGACTCAGCTCTGCAGCCTGCACCCTGCCAGCTGTGCCTGCAGGTGGTATTGCCGTGCCTGCAGGCGCATATTCCCGCGCGAATGAAAAATATATATACTATAAGTCATTCATTTTTATTTCATACTTAAACATTTCAAAGAATTTCTTTTCAAATATACTATGAGTCATTCATTTTTATTTCATACTTAAACATTTTTATTAAAAACATTTTCGCGAACCTAAAACTGTAACTCATTACAGACATCTTTTATATTTTACTTAATACTTTTTAATTTATAAATTTTTAAAAATTGTATGTAAGAAGAAAAAGCCAAAGTGCCTGATATATATTCATTTTATTTTACTACAATTGTACGAACTTTTATTAAAAACATATACTTTACATACCTTAAAGCAGTAAATCAGTAAATCAATAGAGGTGTTATTACCTAACACCTAAGGGATTAGTATGCTTTTGTTTTACTGCTTTACTGCTTTAACTTTCTGCTTTACTGCTTTAACTCATGTTTTACTGCTTTAACTCACTGCTTTACTGCTTTAACTCACATACATTACATACCTTAAAGCAGTAAATCAATAGAGGTGTTACCTAACACCTAAGGGATTAGTATGCTTTTGTTTTACTGCTTTACTGCTTTAACTTTCTGCTTTACTGCTTTAACTTTCTGCTTTACTGCTTTAACTCATATACATTACATACCTTAAAGCAGTAAATCAGTAAATCAATAGAGGTGTTACCTAACACCTAAGGGATTAGTATGCTTTTGTTTTACTGCTTTACTGCTTTAACTTTCTGCTTTACTGCTTTAACTTTCTGCTTTACTGCTTTAACTTTCTGCTTTACTGCTTTAACTCATATGTTTTACTGTTTTAACTCATATATTTATTAACATTATGTTTTTTATTTTGTTTTAATACTTTTTATTTATTTTATTATTATTTTTATTTATTTTTATTATTATTTTTATTATTTTTATTATTTTATTATTTTATTTTTATTTTATTATTATACTTAGTGTTATTTACTTCATGCCTATTGTTATTATTATTATTATTTAGAACACACATACACACACACACACACACACACACTATGACACTTATACACACATTCACTATGACACTTATACACACATTCACTATGACACTTATACACACATTCACTATGACACTTATACACACATTCACTATGACACTTACATTTACCCATAGACACTTACATTTACACTTATACACACGTGGTCACACACACACACACACACACACTTACACTCACACAGATTTACTTACACTCACACAGATTTACTTACATTTACACTTACACACACACACACACACACAGATTTACTTACACTCACACACAGATTTACTTACACACGCAGATTTACTTACACTCCCACAGATTTACTTACACTCACCCACAGATTTACTTACACTCACACAGATTTACTTACACTCACACACAGATTTACTTACACACACACACACACACACACACACACACCCACACACACACACACTCACTTACACATATAACGTATAATTTATTAAAACATTTTATGTTTTAATTAAACACGTACATTTATATTACTCATTCAAATATAACTAAAATTATTTCAAAGTTTCTTAAAACTTCTATAATAAATCAATCATTATCTTTGAACAAAGAAATTATTATTAACTGTTAATACTTTTTGTTTATAAATTTTATAACTATCAAGTTTTAAAATAACTTTTACTAAAATTTTATGAAATTTTATTAAAAACATATATTTTACGTACCTTAAAGCAATAAATCAGTAAATCAGTAAGGTCAGCCCCTAGCACCCCTCTACACCAGTGTGTGTGTGTGTGTGTGTGTGTGTGTGTGTGTGTGTGTGTGTGTGTGTGTGTGTGTGTGACCACATGTGTATAAGTGTAAATGTAAGTGTCTATGGGTAAATGTAAGTGTCATAGTGAATGTGTGTATAAGTGTCATAGTGAATGTGTGTATAAGTGTCATAGTGAATGTGTGTATATGTCATAGTGAATGTGTGTATAAGTGTCATAGTGAATGTGTGTATAAGTGTCATAGTGAATGTGTGTTCTAAATAATAATAACAATAGGCATGAAGTAAATAACACTAAGTATAATAATAAAAATAAAAATAAAATAATAAAAATAATAAAAATAATAATAAAATAAATAAAAATAATAATAAAATAAATAAAAAGTATTAAAACAAAATAAAAAACATAATGTTAATAAATATATGAGTTAAAACAGTAAAACATATGAGTTAAAGCAGTAAAGCAGAAAGTTAAAGCAGTAAAGCAGAAAGTTAAAGCAGAAAGTTAAAGCAGTAAAGCAGTAAAACAAACGCATACTAATCCCTTAGGTGTTAGGTAACACCTCTATTGATTTACTGATTTACTGCTTTAAGGTATGTAATGTATATGAGTTAAAGCAGTAAAGCAGAAAGTTAAAGCAGTAAAGCAGAAAGCAGTAAAGCAGTAAAACAAAAGCATACTAATCCCTTAGGTGTTAGGTAACACATCTATTGATTTACTGATTTACTGCTTTAAGGTATGTAATGTATATGAGTTAAAGCAGTAAAGCAGTGAGTTAAAGCAGTAAAACATGAGTTAAAGCAGTAAAGCAGAAAGTTAAAGCAGTAAAGCAGTAAAACAAAAGCATACTAATCCCTTAGGTGTTAGGTAACACCTCTATTGATTTACTGATTTACTGCTTTAAGGTATGTAAAGTATATGTTTTTAATAAAAGTTCGTACAATTGTAGTAAAATAAAATGAATATATATCAGGCACTTTGGCTTTTTCTTCTTACATACAATTTTTAAAAATTTATAAATTAAAAAGTATTAAGTAAAATATAAAAGATGTCTGTAATGAGTTACAGTTTTAGGTTCGCGAAAATGTTTTTAATAAAAATGTTTAAGTATGAAATAAAAATGAATGACTCATAGTATATTTGAAAAGAAATTCTTTGAAATGTTTAAGTATGAAATGAATGACTTATAGTATATATATTTTTCATTCGCGCGGGAATATTGGCGGGCGCACGCGGCGGGCGGGAACGCGGAAATATTGCGCCTGCGGGCGCACGCGGCGGCGGGAACGCGGGAACGCGTCGGGCGGGAACGCGGCGGGTCGCACCTGCGGGTGCGGAGCTGGCATCCTTTGCGGGGAGGGCGCACGCTGAGCCCTGGTGGTTAGCTTATGAACTAGGGGTGAAGACATTAATATTAACTCTGTTCTTTAATGTAGGGTAGAGATGAGCCATCAAAGATGATTTCATCAAAGATGAATCATCAATATAGTGGTAATGTTATGACGCCATCAAAGATGAAGTCATCAAAAGATGAACCTTCAAAGTTGAGGCATCAATGTTGAGGCATTAATGCTGAGGCATCAAAGTTGAGCATCAAAATATCGAGTGTGTGAGTGTGGGTGTATGTGTGTGGGTGGGAGTGAAGTGTGTATAAGTGTCATAGTGTGTATAAGTGTCATAGTGAATGTGTGTATAAGTGTCATAGTGTGTATAAGTGTTAGAAAAAGACTAACTCATAGTAGGAAGCATCCTAGCAACTTGTAATATACACCAATCGATTCCTCATACCTTATAACTAGGGTAGACACCCATAAAAGGGCTCTGCTAGGCTCAGGGGAGGCTTGAAAAAAGTGGCCCTCAGTTGGCACTCAGCTTCACTCACTTGGCACTATGTGGCACTCACTTGCACTCATCCTGGCATTCACTTGGCCCTCATTGGCACCATTGGGCACCCCACTGGCACTCACCTGCAATCACCTGGCACTCATAGAATAATCATAGAACACTAATAGAACATCTCATACATACATGCGTTCAAGTTAGGAACGAAATATGTGACGGGTGGGACACGGGCAAAAATTACCGTGGGCAAAAATGACCCATGGTATATGGGGTCAAGGCCGAAATATCATGGTCAAACAAGGTTAAGACATCAAAAAAGGGCTAAGTCCCTAAAGGAAGGACAAAAAATTACCGTGGGCAAAAAATGACCCATGGTATATGGCAAGGTTAAGGCCGAAATATCATGGCCAAACAAGGTAAAGACATCAAAAACGGCTAAGCCCCGCTGGCAGCTAAAATACCGTGGGCCAAAAATGACCCATGGTATATGGCAACCGAAATATCATGGTCAAACAAGGTAAAGACATCAAAAACGGGCTAAGCCCCTAAAGGGTAGCCAAAAATTACCGTGGGCCAAAAATGACCCATGGTATATGGCAAGGTTAAGACCGAAATATCATGGTCAAACAAGGTAAAGACATCAAAAACGGGCTAAGCCCCTAAATGAAGATCAAAAATTACCGTGGGCAAAAAATGACCCATGGTATATGGCAAGGTTAAGGTCGAAATACGGTCAAACAAGGTAAAGACATCAAAAGGCTAAGCCCCTAAATGAAGATCAAAAATTACCGTGGGCAAAAATTGACCCATGATCGAAAAAATTAGGGGGCGTAAATTAGGGGGCAATACGTACAACGGTTGCTGACGCAACCGTTTGGCGCAACCCTTCTTCGAAGGGTTGCCAAAAATTAGGGTTGCCAAAAAATTAGGGTTGCCAAAAAATTAGGGTTCTCAAAAAATTAGGGTTCTCAAAAAATTAGGGTTCTCAAAAAATTAGGGTTCTCAAAATGTCACTTGGCACTCATTGGCACTCACTTGGCACTCATTGGCACTCATTGGCACTCACTTGGCACTCACCTGGCACTCACCAGGCACTCATAGAATACTCATAGAACACTAATAGAACATCACTAGATACTCCTTACGGTGATTGGAGACCACCAAAGCTGTACCATCAATATAGGCACCATCAAAGATGAACCGCTAAAGATGACGTCATCAAAGATGAGTCATCAATAATGCCGAGTCATAAAAATTGAGCCATGGAAGACCAAAGGGTTGGTAGTGTGTTTGTACGTGTGTATAAGTGTAAATGTAAGTGTCTATGTGTAAATGTAAGTGTCATAGTGAAGTGTGTATATGTAAAACCAGTGTGTGAGTGTGGTAAATCTGTGTGTGGCAAATCTGTGTGAGTGTATGTAAATCTGTGTGTGTAAGTAAATCTGTGTGTGTGTGTGTGTGTGTGTGTGTGTGTGTGTGTGTGTGTGTGTGTGTGTGTGTGTGTAGGTGTTCAAGTTAGGATAGATCCATACATACGGTCTGGGTTAGGGAACAAAATGTGATTTGGTGGGCCAATGAGTGGTAAAATTGCTGGGCCAAAATGACCATGGTATATGGGCAAGGTCAAGGCTTAAATATCATGGGCAAACAAGGTTAAGACATCAAAAAGGGCTAAGCCCCTAAAGGAAGGACAATAAATTACCGTGGGTCACCCATGAAGGACAAAAAATTACCGTGGGTCAAAATTGACCCATGGTATCTGGGTCAAACTTGAGCAAAGGGAAGGACAAAAAGGTTAGACATCAGGCCAGGCTGAGCCCCCAAATGAAGATCAAAATTACCGTGGGCAAAAATTGACCCATGATCGAAAAAATTGGGGCGTAAATAGAGGGGCACATGTACATGGTTGCTTACGCAATCATTTATAAACCCTTCTAGTGGTTGCAAAAATTAGGTTGCCATAAAAATTAGGGCTGCTAAAAAATTAGGCTGCTAAAAATTAGGTTGCTAAAAATTAGGTTGCCAAAAATACTGTGGGCCAAAATGACCCATGGAAGACCAGCATTATCGAAAAGGTCAAGGGCCCAAAGGTCAAGGCCCAAAAGGTAAAGGTCAGGTAAAAATTCGCTCAAAAAGGTCAAGGGAAGGTAAATCCGCGTTGGTCATTTTGACCAGCGGTCCA
>JABUQX010147144.1:17500-22500 GCA_015478945.1 Trachelipus rathkii
GAACATTTAATAACTAATTTATCTACCATAGGTATCATCAATATACTGTTGTGAAAAGAGTGAAGTTCGAAAAGTAATTAGGGTCTCACTATTTCAGATTTATTTTCATTCCTATTTCAGGAGTTAGTAAGGCAATGAAGAAATAATAAACCCAGTTCACATGTTTTAGATGCATTAAGTCAAATATACTGTTGCTGATCGATGTTGTTATTAGAAGGTAAGTTTATTTAACAAAACATCAGTTTAATTAATAAATAAAATATATGCATTTAAATCTCAAAACGTTCCAAAAGTGACGAAAAAAAAAAAAAAATGATTGCAGATTCATTTTTTAAAACCATTTATATCTGCATAATGTTAACCTTATGATGTTAACCTTATATGTTGTCAATTTCCAATATAAACAAAGTATATTTCATTTTGCAAATCTAGTTTAACATGGTGTTAATTTATCTAGATATAATAATAGTGTAACCTAAGTATAATTTGAACTTAATCTTACACACTTTATTTTCAAAAGTGTCAAATTGACTTTTAAAATTGCCAAATTTTACTTTTAAATTACTCAATAATTTTAAAATTAGAAAAATAAGAAAATCGCTCTAAATTGAAGTTTTAGAAATCGTTTGCTTTTTTAACTTCTATATGGATCGGATAAGATGAAATTATCCCATTATAATATATATGAAATTGAATTTTTTTTTAGACTATTTCTTTAACTCAATAAATAACCTCAATATTTTACTCAATAACTTAATATTTTATCTGAGATTCCTTACAATACATAAACCTTCTATATTTGCAAATATTTATATATTTTTATATATTTATGTATTTTATATATTTGTGTGCATATTTCAGTCTTTTATATGTTTTCAAACCAGAGATGTTGAATTCTTAAAATTTGCGATTTTTAAAAGCCCCCTTTTTGAATAACCTTATTCGAAACTAAAGTACAATTTTTAAATGTACTTTTTATTATTAAAACCATTGTTATAGTTATAGCTTTCTCCAAAAGTTTGAACCTATATAATGTTTAAATAAATTAATTAAATAAGTTTTAAATAAAAATGCTCTCCATATGAACTACTGAGTTTGAGATTTGAGATTTATAGAAAACTTTAGCCTAAATTTTTGTTGAAATAACATTTTAGAAGCAAAGTCTGATAGCTAAAATTGTATCTTGCAATATGCTTAAATATCAAGACTGAGAAGTATGAGAGCTGAAAGAATGATGGGAATAAACCCCTATAAATGCAAAAATACCTACCAAAAGAGCTACAAAATTACTTAGTTTGTTGATACCAGTGTGATTAAAAGTTTTATTGTCTTTGTGAACTGTCAATATGCAAGGTTAACATTGTAGTAAAATATAATTATTTAAAAATTCTTTTTCTTCTTTTTGAGGTTGCCCATATGCCCGAAAAAAATTATTTTTCATTTTGACCAGTGAAATATGCAAATATAAATTATTTTAAAATGGTCAAGTAACCAGGAAGGAAGCACAATTAAATTAAAGATATATTAGACATATGTACTTTCACCATTAGTGGAATTCCTCTGATCTGTAATTGAAAAAGAGTCCTACTTATAAACATTCAAACTTTGGGTAATTTACGCAACTCATTCTCATAGTATTAGTATCATATCTTTCATTTGTTTTTCCAGGGGTTTCTGGAAATGAAAAGTTTTCTGCAATGGACATGGAATGAGACTATGAACTGAACAAATGTTTCACTGATGTTACATGTTTCCATTTTAAAAAATAATTTAATCCCATGATAAAATTATATCATAATATAAAAATGACAGTTGAAAAGACTCCCAAATCAGTTGCTTTATTCTCTGATAAACTGCCGCTAAACTTTTCTGATCATTATTTTCGTGAATTTAAAGCTATTTAAAAAGGTACTGTTAAACTTAACGTAAGCCTATACCTAAAAGCTGAAAAGAGTTCATAAACGTCTGCTCTATATTTATTTGACAGCTACATTTGAGAAAAGTAGATCATACCTGCCACAGTAGCATACATTTCTTCATCACAGTTGGTGGAAATTGTAGCATATGTCCCGTAGTTAACCCCTTCATGTCAAGTATTAATATGACTCCTGTTATTTGATAAATTTCATCTGTTTCAAGGAAGACATCAACTACAAGATACATAGCTTTCAATACATCGTCAATATGATATTTGTCAGGATTATAGGAACTCTGTCTAAAAAGTATGATTCTTCTTCCCTCGGCATCTGTTTCTTTAAGAGGAAGAAAGACTCTGTAAAATGTAAAAAATATTGTTAGAATATTTAATACTTACGCAGCAAAAACTATTAAGATATATAATAATCTGAATTGGGGATGCTAGCGTAAATAATTTGTGTTGCATAAATAATTTTTTAAAATTTTATACGTGAAATATATTATTCATTCAGTTGTATGCAATTCTTAAGATAAAATGGAAGGTGTAGTAGCAGCCTTAACATTAAACTACCAATGACAATGATAGAATTGCCAAAATATTTCACAGTTCCTTAAGAATATCTTATGCCAGTGACAACTTTCTGGTAATTTAAACCAGGTTGGGGTTTTCCAAGTAAACACCAGGAATCTTCTTATTAATTATTTATTATTTGGGATAATCATAAAATCTCAATTGAGTGGATGCAGTTTGACTTTACTAGAACATCCTTACAATCAAAAAAGTTTGCTAAAAATTGAAAACGATTTATCTTTAAACTTCCAAAATCTCTCAGTTTCTTATTGTGGGGTCTCTGTTTTTGAACCATTCCAGGAGAGGCCGGTCTTGAAGGCATAATGCATATCAATTTTTGCTATTACTCAAGAAAATTTGCACCCTCAGCATTCTCAGAATGGCATCGTCTGAGACATATATATATATATATATATATATACCTATATATATATAACATATATATATATATATATATACTATATATATACTATATATATATATATATATATATATATATATATATATACTCTATATATCTATATATATATATATATATATATATATATATATATATAATTTCAACTTACATAAATTCTGTCATTTGCTTTGGAATTGAGATACACAACATTACATTGCAAATTATTAGAAAATAAAGCCCATTCTTGTCTCTTGCTTTTGTAGAATTTGTTAATTACATTTCATAAAAATGAAGGGCTGACAGCTTAGCAGTGCTAAATTTGCAAATCGATCACAGCCCCATTGTTTGATCTTTTGGGTTTAAATTCTTCACAAAGGAGCAGAAATTTCGTTCAAAAGAAGGCTGTAGTATTATGGATATTGGGTAAAAGCAATCTCAGTTTTGCAACTTCGGCTAGGCTGTTTGAAGCTGGTACAGCAGATTGCGTTAACCAGTTGGTATGTGATTATTGTTCAGCAAATTCTTCATAGATAAGAAGTGCAATGAGCTCATTTGTCAGTCTGACGAAATCAAATGTTTTCACAGATAGTATCTTTGAATAATAATCATGAAACAGGGAAGTTCATTTTATATTCATTAAGCCTCTGAGGATTTAGTAGAACACAAAAGTTCAGTATTCAATTTGTCTTTGTGAGGTGCTTCTAAGATTCGGCAATTTACGAGGCAATGTCGGGTAGCCTCAATAATTTTGCAAGGTGGGGAGACGAAAAGGATACTTCAATAAATTTCCAATATGCGAGCAATTTTGTCCCTGTTAATAAATAATCGTAACTACTAAAAACTACAGATTGCTTTTATCATATCCCTATATATATATATATATATATATATATATATATATATATATATATATTAGTGTTGCACCGATACCAAAATTTGAGGCCGATACCGATACCGATACAAGTACTCGCAATTTTTTCACTGCCGATACCGATACCGATACCATTACCAAATTTTTGCCGTGCACGATACCGATACAATACTTTTGTCCCTATTTAATAGAAATATATAAATATATATATATATATATATATATATATATATATATATATATATATATATATATATATATATATATATATATATATATATATTAATGATGCAGATAACATCCGCATCCGCATCCGCACATTATTTAAGATCGGCATCAGCGCGTTTCCCTGCGGATGTTGCGCGGATATTTATTGTCGAGATTTGATAAAGAATTTTATAATAAAAATACTTAAGATGAATCTCAACGCAAATTTAAATGAGAGACATTGGACTCGATTCAACTGTGTAATGATGACTCATGATCTCACATCATGAAGTTCATAATAATTTGAGTCAACAGAGTCGCATGAGATTGTAATTAAAAAAAAATCAGCGCCTCTGCAGCTTTGTCTTTGATGTAATACCATTAATCTCAACGCTAAGGAAGAATTTTGAACCATCTTCAAATTAAATATTAGTGGTTTAAAAGAATAAAAAGACAAATAAACTAGAGCTAAAAGCGCTTTAGTTCTGTGAAGATGTCGATCTTCATACTTTTTCAACTTACTTAGATCCCCATTATAAAGGCAAGTTTTTTTTTGTAACAATATTTGAACAAGTTAAATCGTCACCTTGTGTTGCAGTTGAAAAACTTCAATCCGGAGCAGTATTAATTCACCACCCATTAAAAGGAAATAAACAAAATCTACTGGAATATACTACAAATGGAAATCAATAACAAGATTCACTGAAGAATTTCTGTTCAGTAGTAATGAAAACACTCATTGCAAAGATGTAGTGCAAATGATTGAAAACTATCACCAAAAACGACTAGATACTATCAGTTGGTGGAAATTTAAGCAAATGTTTACCCACGCTTAAGTAAACTTGCAAGGAAATACTTGGCCTGTCCTCAAACTAGTGTTCAATTCGAGAGTATTTAGCAATGTTGGGCTAATATGTGATGAAACGAAACAGACTCTCCCTTGAAAAAGGCGAAAAAAATTGGTGTTTCTCAAACTGCTTCCTGTTACATTCAATACTGGTGCAGAGTATATAATAACTCCTTTGTAAATCCCT
>JABUQX010147144.1:32500-33746 GCA_015478945.1 Trachelipus rathkii
ATATCGATCAGAGCCATAGGGACAAAACCTGCACTCATTCATAAAAAACTTTCAGTCTCCCCTCATTAATGTGCCCGTTGACATATTCCTTTGCAAATGCCAATTTTGGCACTGTGATGTTCCAATAGTTGTGGGCCATCTGTCGACCATCAGGATGATAATTTGCTCAGCAACTCGTCATTTAATGGTATCGAAATTATAGTCTTACGAACATCCTCAGGTTTATTTGAGGACTTTCCGTAGTAAAAAGAGGTTCCGGACTGTCTACATCTTTATAAATTGATGATGAGTTGGTTTATTGGTAGTAGAATGCCAATGCAACTTTTACTGTAATCGAGTTTGCAATGTAATTAAGCATAACTTACAGTTTTATTCATTGACGAAAAATTTATGAATATGGCTTAATTAAGTCAAGCTTTCCCGTTTCAGCTCTTTATTTATATACGTCTGTTTCGGTCAATTTTACGTCAGTCAGTTTCTTCAACACATGTGCCACTCAGTGATTAGACTAAATAACTAATGAGAATCACTGGATCACTTTAACAAACAAAATAGCGTCTGACCGCTGCTTTTTTTTAACGATTTACTTTAAAAGTGACATGACAGTGTCATGGAGTTTTATGATATAAATATTTATTATTTGATGTTTTACAGCTTGAAATATTTCCAAGTCTTATCTAAGCTGATAATTTGCACAAGTTTATTAGTCATTCTCTCTCTCTCTCTCCGCCCTACGTCTTGTCTCTTGTCTCTCTCTCTCTATTCTCTCTACCTCTTTCCTCTAGTCCCTCTCTCTCTCTCTCTCTCTCTCTCTCTCTCTCTCTCTCTCTCTCTCTCTCTCTCTCTCTCTCCGCCCTACGTCTTGTCTTTTGTCTCTCTCTCTATTCTCTCTACCTCTTTCCTCTAGTCCTTCTCTCTCCTCTCTACCTCTCTCTCTCTCTCCTCTGTACCTCTTTTCTCTACTCTCTCTCTCTCTCTCTCTCTCTCTCTCTCTTCCCTCTCTCTCTCTCTCTCTCTCTCTCTCTCTCTCTCTCAGCCCCACATTTGTCTTTTGTCTCTCTATTCTCTCACCTCTTTTCTCAGTCCTCTGTCCTGTCTGTCTCTCTCTCTCTCTCTCTCTCTCTCTCTCTCTCTCTCTCTCTCTCTCTCTCTCTCTCTCATTCTCTCTCTCGCCCTACGTCTTGTCTTTTGTTTCTCTCTATTCTCTCTACCTCTTTCCTCTAGTCCCTCTCTCTCACTCTACCTC
>JABUQX010147145.1:2500-7500 GCA_015478945.1 Trachelipus rathkii
ATATATGTATAACTTCTTCTTCAATATATATATATACAGTTATATATACGGTGTATATATATATAATATAATAATATATATATAATAAATATATATATATATAACAACAACAATATATATATAATAATAATAATAATAATAATATGTAATAATAATAATATATAATAATATAATATAATATATAGTAATATTAATATATATATATGTAACAAATAAATAATAGCATAATATATAATAATATGTAATATATATATGTAACAATAATAATATATATAACAATATAATATAACCAATATATATATATATATGTAATAATATATAACTATATATATATGCTATATATATATATATATATAATATATATATATATATATATACGGTATATATATATATACGGTATATATATATATTCCCTCCTCGTAACGATGAACCCTCGTCTCCTAATTACCTCCTCTGTGCCTTTCCCTCCGACCAAGGTAAACCTTGGTTTTACTATGCAGTTGTGTCAGACCTATGTGCCCTACCCGTGGAGGTGTTTCATGTGCCATAAATTTGGTGACCCTCATAAATATTGTCCGTCTCCGCAGACCATCTACCCAACATGCGGAAGTTCTCTCCACCCCAACTGTGAAACCCATCCTCCTTGTTTCCCTAACTGCAAAGGTCCCCATCCGCCCTCCTCCGTCCACTGCCCCTTCTTCGCCTTGGAGAAGGAAATCCTGGAGCTGTGCGCAATTCATAAGTTTGATTGTAGTGAGGCTACACGCCGTACACGGGAGTAGTTGGCTCATCTTCCTCTTTCTTATGCTACGGCGACAACTAATATCTCTACAGTCGACTCTACCATTGCCCCTCGTCGCTCTCGTGCGTTATGTTCAGATCTTCCTCAGTTTTCGCCTTCCATTCGGCCTATCGTCCCTCGTTCCGCGGCACCTGATTTGGCGTTTCCTATTGTTCAGGACAAATGTCCTCCCAACTCTCCTACCATGGTCCGCCGGATACTCGTCGTCCATTGTCAACACACAACCATCTCTCACGATGTCCACATTGCTGAGATCCATGCCACCCTCGATGGGGTCTCTACTGATGTTGATGCATGTTCAGTATCTGAGGTCGAAAACACCCATCCTTGTTCGGAGTCTGACCTTCCTTACGCTATCGCCCGCAAACGTCCCGCATCAATTTCCGCTGGGAAACAACGCGGCTCTCCTCACGGTCACGATCGCCAATCCGATAGTGGATCTCCCCGGACCAAACATCTCTACTCGTTTGCGTATCATGATACCGACTTCTTAAAACAGAAGGACTCCGTTTGGCCTGAGGGTTCACATTCTCGCCAGCCAAAACATGCTCGCCACTCAGAACACTCGCGTGGTAAACCTGCGACTAGTGGATCATCCTCCCCCACGATGGCATCCCGCACGCATAAGACACAACCTCATCGACCTTACTCAAATGATTCCGAAACTTATTCGGATGCCACCATGGTCTCTTCGGACAATTCCTTGTCCACTGCTCGGTCTTGTGTTGTCCCTGGGGCCCCAGTCCTTTGAACCTCAAAGAATCTCCCGAAGGAAACCTTACGAGGTTGCGATCGTCCTGCAGAGAGTGGTAGCTCTGTCTCGCTCTGCGGCGAGGGGGGACTGGTTGCTGATGGGACCGGGAAGGTAGTGTTTTCTCCTCTCTCTCTCTCTCTGTCCGTGCAGTACCTGCGCCCGAGCCGTCAGGCTTCTTTCTTCTGCTCTTCTGCGGGTGGATCCTGCGACTTTGATTACGGACACCACCCACCTGTCTCCCAGTTTGTCGCTTGACCCTCCTTGAGTTGACTTTCCCCAATGTCTCTCACCACTCTTCCCAGACCATTGAAGTCGCCGCTCCTTCCGGTGCCGCGGTCCCTCCTGCGAGGGCTCAGCCCCCTTCCCAGTCTGCAACGTTGTTAGACAGGAGTGTGCCTATTAGCAATTGTGTTGGAATGTTGAGGTTGACTTGGCATGCCTCTTTAGGGAGCAGTCTCCTAAAGCTGCCAGGCGTCCCTCCGGTCATAAACAGAGAGGCCCCCACATTTCCCTATTGCTTGATCTTCCTCTTCCCCCTTGATATGACATTCCGGCTTGTTGGTCGTTCAGTGGCTCACAGTCCCCCTCAGCCGTCATCTTCCCAAAAGGTGGCTACTTCTCAGCAGATAGTGACTATTGTCACGGATCGCCCGGAAATTTGATTGTCTCCTTTCTTTATAGCAAGTTTCATTTAGTGGAACCGTCGTGGATATTTTTCTATCTACGAAGAACTTAAGAGACTAATTGTAGCTCATCAACTGATGTCTATATGCTTGCAGGGACTACAACTTCGCAATCGCGACCTTTTGCAACCCTCCAGATACAGGGAGCCTCTCACCTCCCTGCTTCGGGGTGCTAATGATAGAGGTGGGGCAACGAATCTGTCCCATTCACTCTGCTTCCCCTCTCAACTCCGCTACATGCCGTGGCGGCTCAAATTCATCTTGACACTCCCCTTACACTGTGCTCAGTGTACATGGGCCCTAGCTGTCCCTATACCAAGGCGGACCTTGTCGCTTTGTTCAGGAGTTTCCCGGCATCCATGCTGGTCCTTGGGGACTTTTACCTCCGCCACTCACTGGGTGGAGATTGTTACTTTCCCCATTGCTGATTGGTTATTGGGGGTTTTAGAGGATTTCTCATTGGGATGTCCCAACACAGATTTTCCAACTTTTGAGCGTTTTAATACGGGCACTTCTTCCTGTGTTGACATCTTCTTGTGTTCCATCTCGGCTATCGATCGTTTCGAGGGGGAAAGGTCGGCTTTCCTTTGTGGGAGTGACCATTACCCGATCGTCATTCCTTCCCTTCATCCTAGTCCGCAGCAACTACCTTACTCTAGCTGGCGGTATGACAGAGCCGATTGGACTTCCTTTTATCAGGCCACTTACTTTCTAATTCTTTCTTTAACTGTGTTCCCGTCTCCAGAGGAAGCCTTCACCGCATTTCAGGACACGATCCTCAAGGCGGCTGTGGACCATATCCCCCGTTACTCTGCGCACCGCAAATCTACGACTCCTTGGTGGAATCGAGAATGTGCTCGAGCTACTCTAGAAAAGCGGAGCCTCTGCAAGTTGTACATGCATATCTCCACTCCTTCCAACTTGATTCTTTTTAAGGTTGTGGCTGCTCGGTCAAGGTGTGTCAACAGACGGACTAGGAAGCAAAATTTCCGGAACTACGCCTCCATTGTTACATCTTCTACACTTGTTTCTTCAGTGTTTAAGGGTGTGCGTAAAATTTCCAGAAAAAACATTCAGACCCCCCTCCCTATCCTCCTTCAATATGGTCCACAGCCCTCTGATGTCATCTCTGCTCCGGGAATGGTTGCTGATGAGCTGGGCTTTCACTTTGCTTCCTGCTCCACCGAGTCCCGATATTGTGAACCGTTTCTCTCTGATCGCTTGCGGGTGCGGACCCCAGACTTTTCCGTCCCGCCTTAGGAGGGCCCTGATTTCAATAAATTTACCAGAAATGAAATTCGGGAGGCCCTAAAACTTTTCAATGATGGAGCACCTGGCCCTGATAGCATTTCCTTTCTGATGCTGCGGCATGTTCATCCGCCAACCTCGGCATTTCTCCTCAGTCTGTTTAATAGAATGTGGGTGGAGGGTGTCTTCCCATCTGTCTGGTTGACGGCATAAGTTGTTCCCATTCCGAAACCTTGCAAGGACCGAGCTTCTACAAATAAGCAGGCGGATTTCATTGACCTGCGACACATGCAAGCTGATGGAGAGAATGGTGGCCTCCCGTCTTGTTAAGACGCTCGAGCGGTTCCATGCGTTTTCTGACTATCAGTTTGGTTTTCGTTATCATCGCTCAACTCAAGATCCTCTCCTCCTCCGTTTGGATCATGACATACGTGCATCATTTGCTTCCAATAAAATGACTCTGGCTGTTTTCTTTGATCTTGAAAAGGCATATGATAGCACTTGGAGGATGGAAGTTTTGCAAAACCTTCACTCGTTGGGTCTCGGTGGGCAACTCCCCCTTTCCCCTCGTGTCCTGCGCGTTGCGGCCTCACACTGTCGCGGCGTTTTGTCATAGATGAGGGGTGCCGCAGCGCCCGCAGGGCAGTGTGTTAAGTGTGTTGTTTTTTAGCAATAGGGTTCAATGGAGTAGTGGATACCATTTCACCATCGGTCCGCTGCTCTGTCTATGTCGACGATCTTGCACTTTGTTACTGGGGCTTGGCTTCCTTGTATGGAGCGTCAGCTTCAGCTGGCCATTGACAGGGTTTCCACATGTGTAGTAAGCGTGGTTTCACTTTCTCTACATCGAAAACAAAGGCCATGCTGTTCAGGAAAAATCCCCGACGTGGTGGTCGGGTACGTTTGCTTCCTTCTTTGACCCTCTATGTTCTCCCATGTGCTTGGTGTCTACGGTGAGATTCTTGGGTCTGCTGCTCGAAGAGCGCCTTACGTACCTCTCTCATATTACTCATCTCAGAATTAGCTGCCGTTGTTCGTTGGATCTTTTGCGGCACCTCCTCTAGATTTGGGGTGCTGACAGAAAGAGCATGATCCCTCTTTATATCATGCTTTTACGGACCAAACTGGACTATGGTTGTGCTATTTATGGGCAAACTTTCCAGTCTTACCTCCGTCTTCTTTACCCAATCAGAACGAGGGCCTGCGGATAGCAACTGGAGCTTTTTGATCTTCACTGAAGGTGATCCAGTAGGTGGAGGTGGGGGGGTGATGTGCTCATGTGCTCCTTGTTCCTCCGCATTCAGGTTCCTTTATCCTCTGGCTTGTTCTTTGTCATTGAACGCGTCCCCCCCAATCCTTCTTACTAGCAGTCTGCTGGGATTGTAAATTCCATCTTCCGTTTCCTTGACCTACCCCTCCGAGGTGTCATGCAGCATTCTTTCAATACTTCCTCTGGAACATGGTCTCTCCACCCCCGTTGTCTGCTTTGGGATACATTCATTAACAAAAACTG
>JABUQX010147145.1:10000-15000 GCA_015478945.1 Trachelipus rathkii
CACCCTTCCCTAGGTTTTCGGATGTGCCTCTTCCGCGCATCTGCCTCTCCCCGAAATCCTTCTCTTTCGTCTCTCAGTGCTAGTCCCCCGAGCAATGAAAGTTCGACTCCCTGTACGTCAAACTGATTCACTTACGCTGTTGGGCTGGGTTTTTTTGGTGACGTGGATGGCCTAGTGGTTGGAGCATCCGGTTATTGTTAACTCTGCGACGCGGTGTCCAATGTTCGAGTCCCGCTGATGGAGAGTGGAATCTCCTGTGACTCATTCATTTGAGTACTCATCAATTATGGGATGAGAAAACCGGGTGCTTTGGGAACTACGCTTGAAGCGTTCTTAGCTGGACCAGTTCCGACGGGTCGGTGTCTCGGGCGAGGAATCTGAACAGCTGAATCCATGTGGACTCCGCGGAAGATATGGGGTGCCATTCTCCGCACTTCAAGCACATGTTCAGGGGTGCTGGGGGATAAACAAAATCCCTCATCCTTAGGTCTGAGGTTTGGACCCGGATGAGGGATAAATACCTCCCTTCGAGGAGTGGAAGAAAAAAATAAAATAAAATAAAATTATTTAAATGTTCTGAGTGTAGCTATGGGTGTAACTTGAAAAGACACATTTTTGCGCATCTAAATAAATAAATATACAAATAGAAGAAAATATAATTAAAAGGGGGTAACTAAAGAAGAGGGAAAAATTTAGCTTTTAAAATATGGAAAACGGAAGAATTAAAGAAAGTTTTAAATTATTATTAAATAGCGCAGGAAATATTGATAAAAGTATACACATCCCCCCATATTACCAAGCGAATAATAATAATGAAAACTTTCCTTAAAGAAAAAAAGAATTAATGTGTCAAAAAAAAATAGATTTAATGTATCAAAAAATAATTGATTTATTTTACATTTAGATTGATTACTTAATCAACAAGATTACGTCAAAATTTATATCTAGTTATTTTTGTCCAAAAAAATATGTACATCAGGTAAACTTAACTATGTATTAATTTAATTTACAACCTTTAAACCTTCCAATAACTTAGAGGGTCCTTTGCAAGGGCTAGGGGTCAATTTTTAAATACAAGGTGGTGGAAGGGGTTGTAGAAACTTTATTAAATTTAAGGACTTTAGGTTTAGATGAGGAACAAGTAGATTTAGAAGGTCGGGAAGAGAGAGGTATTAGAACTTAACGATTTAGAGGAGGATACATGAGAAAGTTTAGAAGAAAAAGCATGAGAAGAACGAGATGATTTAGAAGAGTTTTTTTTAGATTTTAGATGTGTTTCGAAGATTTAGAAGTAGAAGGAAGTGAAGAATTTGGAGGATGAAGAAGAAGAAAGAGGAGTTAAATCAAGAGAAGAAGGGGAGCGAGAGCTACATTCAAGTCCTTTAGTGATTGAGGAAGAGGGAAGTAGGAGTATCTTAAGTTCTTAACTAAATTATAATTCGGTTTATAGGAGTCAAATTGGTGAAGAGGCGAATCGGGGCCAAAGAGATTCATAAATCTCTTTTTTTTAAGTTTGGTGTTCCTTTCTGATGATGATGATGAAGGGTTTTTTAGTACTATGTCTTCAGGAGGATTAGCCTCAAAAGCAATTCGGGAAGTTACATCGGGTAAATCATCGGTTGGCTCGTTATTACAACGAATAACTTTAAGAGAAGTAGCAGGTTTAGACACACGTTTCCTCTTATTAAAAAAAAACTTTGCTTTCGCGGTTTTATATTTTTTTGTTTTCTCATTTGACCCTTTTTTGTCTTCTCATTTAAGATACTTTTATTTATTATAGGTATCCACCAAGTGGCTTGTCTTACTCTTTTCTCAAATTGAGTAAAATCTTGAAACCTCTTTATCTTAAGAGTTCTATGATGGTCATCTTCAAGGGTAATTACAGAGCGAAATGTAGATTTCTTAAAAATTCTATAAAGTGTTAACAAGATTTCATCCATCATGAAACTTGCGCAATTGCTTGCGTAGAGGTTTATTAAAGTTACATGAGTCGAATCTGCTGTGAAATAGCTTTCTTTGATAATTTTATCAGAAATTTTGTATTCTTTGCCTTTAATTAATCAGCATCTCTAAATTGATAGGCTAGGATATGCCCTTCTCAATGGATCTTAAAAAAAGTCTGAAAAAAATTCGGGTGTTCATAAAATCACTCATAGTGAAATATTTACAAGGTTTTGCCTGGAAAGAAAGAAAAAAGAATCAAAAATGCACAAAAAATTAGCACCTTAACTTATTATTTTTACATTCTTCTAATACATTTATTAGAAGAGACTTATTCATATACCAAAATAACAAACAACACAAAAAAAAAGATTTAACGCCTCGAAATGCAATGTACTTTTCACATATTTCCATTGCCATTTCTAAAAGTGGACTCGCAACGACTCTCTCCTTAGAGACCGATATCGTTTGAATTAATCAGTGAGTAATTATCCGTAAGGCGCAGGAGAAGCAACTATGTTTCAAGCCCAACTACCAATTCCCCTGTTGCGACAGAAATAACATAAAACATCTCTTAAAACAATAGTTTGACCAAAAAACCTTAACCAAGTACTCTTCTATAACAAGTCTCAATCTCATTATTCTAAAAACCTTCTTAATATAAATAGAATAACCAGTATACAGATTACATTTCTGATCTTATACTCAATTGGTCTTTGTATTCTTTCATAGTTGTTGACAGGCCCTCGTGATCTCAAATTATATCGGTGGATATTATTATTATTATTAAACAAAAATATCATCTTCGGAGTCACTTTTACTAATCTCGTCATTCATTGGATCATTATTTATGTAGCGTTTGTACACCTCTCGGTGCTAGTCCCCCGAGCAATGAAAGTACTACAAGTCCCCGTGCGTCAAACTAATTCGCATATGCTGTTGGGCTGGTTTAAAGCAGGACCAGTTCCGACGGGTCGGCGTCTCGGGCGAGGAATCTGAACAGCTCGTGGGTAACCGGGTATTGACTAACGGAATGAGAATTCGGGTGACGCGTTCGTGGATAGCGAGTTGTCCCTACCTTGGAGGGGGAATCCATGTGAACTCCGCGGAAGATATGGGGGTGCCATTCTGCGCACTTCGGGCCCATGTTCAGGGTTGCTGGGGGTAAACAAAATCTCTCATCCCTTAGGTCTAAGGTTTGAACCCGGATGAGGGATAAATACCTCCCTTCGAGGAGAGAAATTAAAAAAAAAAAATTTAAATGTTCTGAGTGCGGCTATACGTGTAATAGGAAAGGATACTTAAAAACGCTCATGCTTACGCATCAGAATGAAATATAACAATCATTAACTAAAACGAAAAACAAAATCGAATGTTTAAACAAGGTCCTGGAAGATTGTATAGGAAACCGAGAAATGATGAAATCAAAGTCGCTGAACACTCCAAGAAAAGAAGAGATTTGAAAGATTCTGGAAAATAAACATGAAAACGAAGCGGAGTGGAAGGAAGAAATAATAAATGACCCGCAAATAAATAATAATAATGAAATAGAATTGGGAGAAATGTCAAAAAGAAGTAAAATGTCCTCGTTAAGCTCAATAATTGGAAAGCACCTGGACCTTATAAAGTTCAGAATGTGTAAGGTCACAGTACTTATCAGCCTCCCCTAATAAAATGCATAAACAGATTGATAAATGGAAGAGAAGCCATTCCAGAATTGCTGACAAAAGGAAACACTAACCCCATACCAAAATCTGAAGAAACTAAAAATCCAACAAAATACAGACCTATAACATGTTTACCTACCATATACAAAACTCTAACAGCAATAATAGCATCTAGAATATACAAACATGTAGAAAATAATAATATAATAAACGAAGAACAGAAAGGATGCATCAGAAATAGTATGTGCTCAAAAGACCAATTATTAATCAACAAAATGATTCTTGAAAATAGTTGGAAGAACCAGAAACATCTTAGCATGACCTGGATAGATTATAAGAAGGCATATGACAGTGTTCCCCATAGCTAGATTATAGAAGTATTAAAAATATACAAGAAGGAATGAGGCAATGGAGGATCAATTTAAAACTAAAGTATGAGAGGGGACTGATTGAAGTGGAAAAAATCAACATAAAAAGCGGTATCTTCCAGGGGGATTCGTTATCTCCACTGCTCTTCATTCTGGCCATTAACCCTTTGAGCAATTTAATAAACAAATTACAAAATGGATATAGGATAAACTCACGTAACGAAAAATCAAACAAATTAATTTCACACCTGTTATATATGGATGACTTAAAATTATATGCCCCAAACAGACGAGAGAGAATTAAGCAGGTGGAGGTAGTGAAGTTCTCCGAAGATATATGTATGGGGTTTGATCTAGATAAATGTGCTTTCCTTACTCTAAGGAAGGGAGAAAAACGGAAAATGAAAATATCACGATTGACGATACCATCATAAGGCAACTGGAGCAAGAAAATACTTATAAATATCTAGGAGTGGAGGAATCAGAGAAGGTAGAACATAGGCTGATGAAAGAGAAACTGGAAAGAATATTTAAAAAGAAACAAAGCAATACTAAAATCGGAATTAAGTGCTAGGAATAAAATAGAGGCCATAAAGGCATTAGCTGTACTTGTCATCCTGTACAGTTGTGGAGTGATAGACTGGTTCCAAGAAGACCTTAACAAGATATATATTAAAGCGAAAAAAATGTTAATTGCCCACAAAATGATATATAGGGGACAGATTTTGTCTAGAATGTACACAGATCGTAGAGAAGGAGGCGTGGGGTTGGTGGAGATAGATTACATTTACAAATGAGAAATAAGGTTGGGGTCAATACTTGGAAAATACAGAGAACAAATTCCCCCAATGGGTGTATCAACATGAAAGTGGCAAGCCAACGACAACCACGCTAATTAAAAAGACAACGACTACATGAATACAAACAACAATAGAGTGGAACAAGGCTAAAGGTGGGAAGGAAAAACGCAAAAGGAAAAGACATTTGAAACAGAAAGGAAGAAAAAACATATAAACCAGTAGAG
>JABUQX010147146.1:0-12500 GCA_015478945.1 Trachelipus rathkii
TAGGTATAACTAAATATATATATATATATATATATATATATACTATATATAATAACTAAGACAACTATATATACTATATATATATATATATATATATATATATATATAACCAACATAACCTTATCGCTATATAATGATTATAGCACTATAAATATATATATATATATATATATATAATAGCCAATATGTATATATATGCTAACAATATAGTATGTATAGCTATATATATGTATATATATATATGCCCAGCAAAAATTTCATGCTGCTGCTGCTGTGCTATTTTCTTATTGCTTAGCCAGCCCAGCCTTAGCTATATATATAATATATGTATAGCCAGTAACATCCCTCTTTATACACTGCTATATATCATATATGTATATAAAAATATACAGATATATGTATATAAATGTTGCTTGCTATATATACAGTAGCCAGCCCAGTAGCTGGCAGTAACCACAGTAATATGGCAATGGCTGTAGCCAGCTCTTCCTTCCCTGCCAGCATGTAGCCAGCCAGTATGCTAGTATCCCAGCTATGTACCAACCAGTATGTAATATATGAAAATCGCACCATGAATATGAAATAAAAATAGTAACAGCAATAATAGTAATATAATATATGCCAGCATAACAGTAGCAACCAATATAGGAAATCTTCGCACTGCTCTTTTTGTAGCCAGCAGCCCAGTATCCAACGCCATGTATCAGCCAACCAGCAGTAACCAGCCTGCAGCCAGCAGTATGTACCAGCCAATAATAGCCAGCCAGCAACCAACAGCATAGCCTGTATCATTATGCTGCTGTAATATCTCGCTGCTATAACCAGCAACAGCAATAATAGCCAGCCAATATATAATAATATGGAAATATGGAAATGAAATAATATGTAATATATATATATATATATATAACCAATAGCCATAGAGTACATATACATATATGCATAATAATAATAACTTAATATAATAATATATATATATAATAATAATAATATATGTAATAATAATATATATAATATGTATGTATATATGTAATAATAACAATAATATATAGTATATTCTTATCTTAACCAGCAGCAATAACTATATATGCTGCTGTTTACATATATCTAGCAGCGGCGTAACAGCCAGCCAGCGCTACTCCCAGTAGCGCAGCAACAGCCAGCAACCAGCCAGCTAATGTATGTATTTGCTGCTGCTCAGCAGCAGCAGCCAGCGGCGCGGCTGGGCGCCCATCAGATCTGGGCAGGCCCGATGCTGCTCAGCCCTTATATGGAAGCCAGCAGCAGCATGTAGTATATGTATGAAGTGGCGCAACCAGCCAGCAGCAGCCAGCCAGCAGCGCTGCTGCTCAACAGCAGCCAACATGTGGCAATAACCAGCAGCAGCGTAACCCAGTATGTGGCAGCCAACCAGCATAGCATAGCTCAGCAGCCAACCAGCAGCTATGCTGCTGTATATGGAAACAGCAACGTAATATGTTTGTAGCCAACCAGCCAGTATGTAACTAACAGCTGTAGCATAGTAACAACAATATATAGCCAATATAGAGTAGCCAACAGTATATATGTTTATATGCTGTACTCTTAACAGTAACCAGTATGTATATATATGTAATAACAATAATAACATCAATATGAAGTAATAATAATATATGTAATAGCCAGCCAGCAACACCAGCAACCCATGTAATAGCCAGCCAGCCAGCCAATAATAACCAACAGCCAACAGCGTAACCAGCAGCCCTTCAGCTGCTGCTGCCAGCAACAACCAACCAACCAGCCAGCCGCTGTTTAGCCAACCAGTAATATGTATGTAGCCAATATATGTATCTTTAATAAGTGCCAGCAACCAGCCAGCATACGCCAGCCAGCACATATGGCATAGTAACCCATATATGTAACCAACAGCAGCATAACCTTAGTAGCATATGCCATATACAGCCAGCAATATGCTGCTGTAATGTAGTAATATATGTATCAGCTGTATATACTGCTCAACTGTATGTTTATATATAATAATATATTGTATATATATGTAGTATGTATGTATGTAATAGCCTTAATAATATATATATATTGCCCCAGTAATATGTATATATATGTTTGTATATATAACTAATAACTATATAACCAATATATATATATATAGTAATAATATATGTGTAATATAACAACCAATATAATAATATAATATAACTATAATAATAATATGTATATATGTTTATGTATGCATATATATATATATGTACTATCTTCAACAGCTAATAATAACCAATAACCAGCAGCCAGCCAATGTATAACAATAATGAACCTGTATCTTCTTTCTTCAATATATATGTATAATATATGTATATGTATATGTACAAATATGCCAACAATAATAATAATAATAATAACCAATAATAATAACCAATAACAGCATAATAATAATAATATATGTATATATATATATGTATAAAACCACAAGGACAAAGAGAACAATAATATGTATAATATATATAACTCTAATATAATATGTCAGCCAGCCAGCCAGCCAGCAGCAGGAGATACATGAATTTCCACACCAATATGCTTAATAATATATGCTAATATTTTGTAACCAACTAATAATATATATATAATGTATGTATATATATCTTCTTCTATATACCAGCATAACATATATCGCATAGCCCAACTTATCCCTTCCTTTGCTAGCTTCCAGCTGCAATGAGCAGCAGCCAGCCAGCAACCAGCCAGCAGCCATGTATGCTGTAGCAGCAGCAGCCAGCCTCCAGCAGCAGCCAACCTTGTAGCCAATAATAGCCAATAACCAACCAATAATATAACATGTATATGCCCAAATATATATATATATGTAATAATATATGTAATAGTAATAATATATGTATAATATAATAGCCAACTATAACCATGTATATTATAATAACCCAATAGCTTGTATACATATAATATGTATATATGTAATAATAATATGTGTAACGATATTTTATGTATGCTAATAATATAACCAATAATATATAATATATACGTATATATAATATAATATAATGTACCCAATATGTATGTAATAGCAGTAACATTTATTAATTAGATAGCTAAGGTGATCTTAGCCCATATATATGTATATATCATCATAGCAGCTGCTGTCTACAGCTGTAACCAGCAGCATATGCCAGTATGATATGAAGTGTAGTATAGTATATGTATGTATAGCTAACTTAATAATATGTATGTAATAGCTGTCATTCAACCAGCAATATTGTAATAAAAATAAAATTTTAATATTTTTTTTAACAACAATAATAACCAGCCCAGCCAGCCAATAGCCAGTATGTAGCAACAGCTTAACTCTAGCCTTTCATATATAATTTACCATGTATGCATATATATAATAACATATAACTTCTTCTTTATATCTATACCAATATAGTAATATGGCCCCAGCCAGCATAATAACATAATGTAGCATGCTGCTATAACTGCTCTTCCAACCTTAACCTTGTATATAACTATTATCAGCCAGTAATAACATATGAAAATATGTATGGGGATATGCAGTCTACAACATATATTTATAGCACGAGAGTAAGCTATCATCTATCTACGATTCATAAATATTGGGTCAAAGCCGAAACTTATCCTGTAACAATATGTATATATTCATGGCAACAACAGCATGCTTGCTGCTGCTGCTGCTGTATGTCCTGAACCTGTATGTGTAAAACACAACAGCAACAGCACCAACAGCTAATAATAGCCAGCAATAATAATAGCTTAATAATATAACATAGCAATATTAAATAGTAACAATAATATAATATATATATATATATATATAATATGTATATATATATATATATATATATATATAATATATATATATATATATTTAAATATATATATATATATATATTATATACTATATATATATAATATATATATATATTTATTTATTATTTATATATTTTATTATTTATTTACCATCTCCCATGTAAGGGTTTTTCGCCCTGTCTGTTGGACCAGCATTTTCTTCCTTCTGGCCCTGAAACTCTTTATCCTAGAACACTCTATGAAAAACATTTCTTGGCGCAATCGTTTCCAATGTCATTTCTTGAGTTATATACACTCAGGTAGGGTTTCACCCTTTCAGTGGAACTAGCATCTTCTTCCATTTGGCATCGAAATTCGTTCTCCCAGAGCTCTCCAGAAGATCGTGTTTCTAGGCGCATAAGATTCCAATGCTGGTCCAGGAGTTCTTCAAGCAAAAAAAAAAAAAAGAAAAGTAAGGACCGGGTTGCTAGCCCTGTCGCCCTAGAACTATGCGAAGAAGGAAAGTCTTCATATGGTCAAACTGTCTCGAATATCCATTCTTCTCACATATAGACAAATCAATGCTCCACTAGAAACTGCAGATACTATCTATGCTCTCATTGTTAAATTCGAAATTATGTTTTGTTATTAAATTTGGCGAAAAGAACTAATTTTGATATTTTGCTCCTCCTCAAATGAACTTAATTTTGTAAAACTATCAATTTATATATATTTTAAGTGTATCGAAAGAACTTGATAAGAAGTTTTGCTGCTCCTTCACTTCATTTATATAAAAATATTAATTTTTCTTTGATTAAAAATTTTGATCAAAATTTTAAATTTCATAGATTTGATAAAATATTTTCTTTCGTTTTATAAATTATTTTTATCTGCTCCAGTGGATTCCTAGCCACAATAAATGTCTTCAACAGTTTCACTACATCCGACGTAAAACAATGCACAGATCTCTGGAAAACTTCTTCTGAACTTTTCATCGCTATTCTCTGTTCTTCTCCCATCCTTCTCATTCTTCTCTTCCCTGCTGTTGTCAACACGTCTATCTTCGACGACAGTCAGATCATATATATATATATATATATATATATATATATATATATATATATATATATATATATATTATAATATATATATATATATATATATATAACTAGCACAGGGATCTAGGCTTTGAGTACCTCAGCATATATATATATACGCACCGCCAACCAGCCATATATGCCAGCAACCATATGCTGCGCAACAGCTATGCTGCTGTAACCAACCAGCATATAGTATATATATATATATATATATATATATATATATATATATATATATATATCACATACCCAACCTCTTCCAACGCAAAGAGCAATCTGCGAACAAAACCATAAAATTCTTAGTTCGAAAATCATTTTAATATCGTCATGTCATTCTATTCAAAAGTTATCCATAAACTCACAATACCCACTTTTGGACAAATAATTAAATAATTGAAAAACTAAAAAATTCTCAGGCAGTGGGTCAGACTAAATATCTAATATCCACCTCAAACGTTTTGGAACCAAGACTATCGAAACCTTCACCCAAATGTTTAACACAGCATGGCAAACAAATACTCTCCTTCATCTCTGAAAACACACCAGTATAATTCCTATACTAAACCCAGGTAAACCACCTAACAACCTTTCTTCATGCAGACTAATTTTACTGCTCTCTACAATATTCAAAATATTAGAAAAATTAATACTCAACTGAATCCTACATTATATTCTTCTATTACTCTATTTAATACAAAACATGGATTTAGACAAAAAAAACTCCATAACCACTTTCCTAACTGAATTAATACAAAATATTCTGAATGACTTTAACCAAAATTCTCCACCCTCTTGCACCATTCTTATCGCAGTAGATATCAACAAGGCATTCTATGCAATCCCCGAGATATTTAATAGATAAAATATTAAAAACTAACCTGTCCACTATATGACAAAAATAGTAGCAAATTTCCTATCAGGGCATACAGATAAATTTACACAAGGACCTTACTCCTCCCTTACATAAAAACTATAATATGGCATTCCCCAAGGAGCCATTTCTTCGCCTTCACTTTTTAATCTCTTTATGCAGGATTTCTCAACCCCGGCTCCCCTTATATAAAAATTAATAGATATGTCGATGATCTAACCATTACAGTTCAACACCCCTCCATAAATACAGGGTGCACAAAACTACAACATTATATAGGACAACTGGAACAGTGGCTGAAATTAAAATAGAATATCAGCTTCACCCCAAAAATTCTCAATCATATTATTCACACCAGATAAAAGAGAATCATATAAACATCCAACAACTCACCTTTGAATTTTAGAAAACAAACTATCTTAGGATTGACATTCGATGCCCATTTGATATTCGCTTCGCATCCTACATAAACATCACATCCAAAGCCTAACATACTGAAAGCAGTAAACGGAAATAACTTTGGCCAACACAAAGAACCCAGCTCTACAGGGTACAGACAATATCTCCGTCCCCTTTTAAACTACGCATTGCCCGCCTGTGTCCTACAGCACCAAAATCTAACATTCAGAAACTGGAAGTTGACAAAAATAAAGACGTTAGGATAGCAATTGGCTGCCTCTCCATAACACATAAACATCACATTCAAACTGACACAAAAATCCTACTAATAGGGGGTTCCTTTCGATAGGATATCAATTCTACAGTATATCAATCTCAACAGATCAACCCCTACATCAAACACCGCAACAACCTTCTCCACCTAGAAATAAAACCTACACCTGTATATCGTTCTACTATATACAACAATTTTCATCCCCTACCACCCAACACTCACCTCACATACCCAATTATTACATACTTAAAGCACGTCCACCTGAAATTTCCAATAAATGAACAAACTTGGGACCATTAAGTACGGGTAGTGTTTTCAGTGTTCCTCTCTGGGAACCAGTGTTCCCTTCAGGAATACAAATTTGATTATCTCGGATGTCCTTTCCCTACTGTCAAAGATGTTATTCCCAAACCGTCAGCAACACGAAACATCTAAAAATAAATTGACCTTGCTTTGGAAGGCATCAGAAACAATTTTGCTGCTTTAAAACTATCGGATCTCTGGTTGTGGCCAGCGATGGTAGCGAAGTCCCTCGTTGTTACCCGTTTCTCGTAGGAGTTGAATTGGGGCAGCAAAGTATATATATATATATATAATAGTATATGTGTAACTGTAATATATAATAGCAATAATAATAATAACTGTATGTAGTGATGCACCTTTTTCTTTTATATATAGCTATGTGTATGTATATGCAATAGCCCAGTATAATAACAGCGTATGTTTAGCCAGCCAGCAATAACCATGTATGAATAACCAGCCAGCCAATAGCCATAATATAGTATGTATCAGCCCAGCCAGCTGCGCTGCTATTCTTCAACCAGCAGCCAGCAATAGCCAGCCAGCCATGGCAGCAGCCAGCTAGCCTGTGTTTATCATAATAATATATGTAATAGCAATATGTATATGTATGCCAGTATATATAACCAGCCAATAACCAGCGCCAGTAATATCTCCTGCTATAGCTATTAGCTAGCTGCTCTTCCAACCAGCCCATGCAATATATATCTTTATGTAAAAGCTATTTTTATTTGTAGCACATATATTTTATATTTATAACCATAAAATGTATTTAATAATAAAGATTTATGATCATTTGTATAATATATATATATATATATAATAATTTTACACGTTTCTATTAAAAAATAAATTTGGTATAACATATATATATATATATATATATATATATATATATATATATATATATATGGCATATATATATATATACAGAGCATATATAAATATTATAATAAATGCTAATTTTAGATTATCATGGCCAATATATTTAAATTACCTGCAAAGGAAAAGAAGTAAATGGATACAAAATATTTTAAATTTAAAATTTAATATTTAAAATTATTAAACGTTTTCATACACTCTGTATGCTTCCAGAGCTGGGAAGACAGTAATATTTTGTCACCCACCATTTTAAAATACCTAGCTCCACAGTTATAAAATTTCTTGGTTCCGGTTCCGAATCTTTCTTTTTTTTCTTTTAAATATCGGTTATACCCCAAAAAAAAATACCCTGCTCTGCAGCTCTGCTGCTTTCTTATCAATTTTTTATATATGTCAGTTTTTTTATCTTGATTTTGAATTTTTTTTTAAATAAATTCTTCATTCATACTTTGCCATCAAGTGACTTCAACCCTCCCTACACATCAGAAACACCAATTACTATTTTACCTTTCTTTCCGTAAATTATATTTTGATACTAAATATAATAAATTAATTATTTCCTATTTACGGTTGGCAGTTAAAAATCTGCAAAAAAAAAAAACACCCAATAAAATCCTTCTGTTATATTTTACTACATTTTTTGTAATTTTGAGAAAAATATTAGAATTTAATAAATGTACACTTCATAATACATTATATAGATTACTATTTCTCATAGCTATAATAATTTTGCACTTAAAGTACCAATATAAGAATCATCTGCTATTTAAATATACTAAGACATAATTATGTATGAAACTATATCAGTCAAATGAAATTTATTATATTAAAACATTTATTCCTTTAAAATAGGACAAAAAAAATTCTTTTTATTATTAAATAGCGACAAAAGAGTAACCAAATTAAAACTCATTTCATAATTTTTTTATACTTCAAAGTTTTTTCAGCTTCCTCGCTGCTGCTCAGTTTATTACATTTTTCCATACAAGTCAAAATGATTAAATCATCTAAGTTGTCCCTGCTCTTGCAGGACAGTAATGAATTGTCAAAAAAATTTAAATGGAAATTTAACTTATTTATTATTTTACGCTTTTACAAGATTCCACGAACCAAAAATATTCATATTCTCAGTAATATTTTGTCAAACATATAAACAGAGAATACGCATGTTTCTCAGCTGTAAACCCTACCTATATATATATATATATATATATATATATATAATAATTCCAATGTAGCAGCTTAATAATAACCAGTAACGCTAACTGTATAGTATAGTAGTAGCATATATAGCAACCAGTAACAACCTTAATATATATATATATAATAATAGCCAACAATAATGTCACCGCTGCGCTGCTGCTGCTGCTGTCGGCGCTAGCCTTGTAATGGCGTAGTAGCAGCAACAACCCATGTAGCTTCGGCAGCCCGCCAGCTGTTGCCGGCCCAGCTGCATGCTGCTTTGCTACTTCTGCTACTTCATTGCTACTACAGCAACCTTAGCCAATAATAACAACAACTAATATATATATATATATATATATATATATATTCCTGTGAATGGGTAGAAAGAATTTCCAGAAAATATGCCCTTCTTTTCGAAAAAATCGACTAAATGGAAGGTTGTATCAGAGTTGAGATTTCGCTTCCACCTATTTATTCCCTAGGAATGCTTTGAATGCCTCGGACCTGATCGTGATCGCCGTAAATAACCTTACATCTATGGATGAAATTTTATGAATCGTCTAGCAACATGGAATGGTAGAGCATCGATCTCCAAACTTATTTGACCGTGCTCCCTTAAGACGAAAATAATTATAACCTCTTCCCCTTAAAGGCCTATAATATAATATAATATAATATAATATAATATAATATAATATAATATAAAATAATATAATATAATATTATAATATAATATAATATAATATAATATAATATAATATAATATAATATAATATAATATAATATAATATAATATAATATAATATAATATAATATAATATAATATAATATAATATAATATAATATAATATAACCTCTCACTCATGTGATACACGATCATACACTCGCAAGTGATCGTGAGACTACTTCTTTGGCGTATTCCCCGGGGTACACGCACCTCACTTTGGAGACCACTGTGCTATAGGAGTAAATGGTGAGAAGAAGAGAAGGGAAAGTGATGGATGTATTTGGAGGCGGTAAACTTGTTCTGTCCACTGTAACTAAAACAAAGGTAAAAGCAAATAGTCAGGACGAGTGGTGTGAGGTGAAATGTACATATGCTGGAGTGGAGAGGAACGAAGGGACGGAAGAAAGTGATGTGATTCTGGCGAGTTCTATTTTGAATTTTGTATTTGTGAATACTTAAATACTAATAGTCAAATTTAAGTTTGAAAATCTTAAGGTATTTGTGGCTGTAGCATATTTTTCATCTGAGGGTGATGTTTATGGGAGAGAGATTTTATGTAGTGATTTGAATTGTGTTTTGGACGGGGTGAGTGGGAACTCCCTAATAATTGCGTTGGGTGACTTAAATGGTTGTATAATAGATTGAAAGTGTGATGGTATAACAGGTGCCTTTGGGGTTGCAGAAGAAAATGAGAATGGTAGGAAGGAGAATTATTTCTGTGAGAAGAGAAATATCTGTGTTAAGTAATACACTCTTCGAACAAAACACTATCCATAAATATACAAGTACGTAGAGATGGTGTCGAAATGAAGAGTATCATTGATTTTATACTGAGGAAGAAGATGTTGAAGTATGTGATAGATGTTAAATCAGTGATGTGGTTAGGGGTCAGAATATCAGATCATTATGTTGTTTGATGTAAAATTAAGTTAGTGGTGAGAATTTAAATGAATTGGGTTATAAGGAAAAATATCTAACCACTTGCAAATAAGTCATTTGAATGTGAACAAGACGAAACTGATCAAATATGGACTCAAATGAAGGAAGCATTTGTGGGCTGTTTAATAAAAGTATGTGGGCATGCTAAGGGAGGAAGGAAAAATGCTAAAAGCGAATTTTGGAATGATAAGATAATGCAAGTTATTTAAAATGATGAATGGTTGGACACACTAAAAGAAAAGATGAGGTTTCAGAAAAAAGTTACATGGAAATACATAAAGAGAAAAAGAGAGTCCAAACTTGTATGCATGCCAGCAGAAAAGATGAAGAGTTTGGCAGGAGGATTAATGAGAATCCGCAAGGGAACAGGATGCTCTTCTTCAAGATTTTTCATAGAATAATAAATGGAGTTGAGAGTGAGTGTTCCATCTTAGTAGTAGAGTGAGGAAGACACGTATTACATCTCCATGGCTATTTAAATTATATATGGATGGGGTGATGAAGGAAATTAAGGTGGGTCTGACCAGGGAGGTTGTCAAACTGATCGAAAAAGGTATAGAGTAGAGGGTATCCTACTTATTGTAAGCAAATGATTTAGTTTTGTGTGTTGAAACTGGCTAGTCTAGGAGGTTTTGCTGCGTACCTTCCAGCGGAAGAAATTTTTCAGTGTGCTTCGACGGAAACATAGATGATTATCATACCTTTTCAATTTTTATTTATATATTTTCTTGTTTAATAAATTCTTTATTAAATAAAAGTATCAGATTATATTTTGTATTAGAGTATAACTGTAACGAGAGTTTGCCTTTAACATTTAAAAACTGATCATTCTAAATATTACACATTTCATTTGTATCTATATTTTCACTAAATTAATTTTATTTAAATATTTTTTATCTTGTGATAGCTAACTGATTATTCCATAAATAAAGAGCTTTTAATGAATATTTAAGGATGTAAAGTTCTATTTATGGAATGATATCTTTTTATCATTCATTAACTTCAAATTGAAATAGGAAATGGTGCTTAAAGTATTTATTGAATTATCTTAAAAAAATTTTTTTTATTAATTTAAGAAACTTCGATTATTATGTGGTTTTTATTCCCAATATTTCCGTGTCATTCCCTTAGGAAAACTAAATTTGATTGGTATCGTACTATTTATTTTGTCATTTTCCATTTATTTCTTAAGTTTTTTTTTTTTTTTTTTTTTTTTTTTTTTTTGCGAAATAGAGATTTGCCAAACATTTTCAAGGGCCGGGTCCAATTTGAGCTCCGGACTAGAGCCACAATTAGCACATGCCTTTAAATGAACATAAAATTCTTAATTTTCAAGCAATTTTGGTCGAAAAATAGCAAAGCGCAGCAGCTTTTTCTAACTTCTAAAACGTCATTTGTGAATCTTTTTATGTCTGTAGTTATTTATTTTGTATTTGCATTTTCTGAAAACTTATGTTTTTGACATTTTCCGATACTCGCCCTGCATTTTTTTTCGAAATGAATTAAAACTTAAACGATATATAGATCAGTTCATTACACGCAAAATGTATGGATTAGAAATTTGCTATTTGATCCAAGATCCCAGAAATGGCTGAATTTTAAACCTTACTTTTTTTGGTTTTGAAAAAAAAAATTCCGATAATTTTATTTTTGGTAATTCAATCAGGATAAAATTTTCAGGGCTAATGTAAGCGGGGTAGGTACACATATTTTATTTAGATCATTTTTTGTATATGTTTGTATTTGCCCTTGGAACAAATTTAAAATTAAATTTTTTTTTTAAATTTTGTAAAAAAAATTTGGGGACTATACCAAAAAATTATTTAAGTGAAAAGATGTAAATCATCCGACTATATACGCCGTAAAAATTTGATGCTGATCGGATAAGTTGAAAAAAAAATACATAAATATTTTTAAAAAAAATTGTATTTGAAAAAGTAAAATATTGATACATTATTTTTTTATTTATCCGATCAACATCAAATTTTCTGGGCGTATAGAGTCAGGTGA
>JABUQX010147147.1:0-18930 GCA_015478945.1 Trachelipus rathkii
GGTAGCACTTCGTTGATTCGGGTTGGTGTTTAACCGTTTTCGCATTTATCGTGGCTCTTTCGCGTTTTCGTGCTCCGCTTCATTATTATTATTATTATTATTATTATTATTGTTATTAATTATTATTATTATTATTATTATTATTATTATTATTATTATATTAACATTATTATTATTGTATTATTATTATTATTATTATTATTATTATTATTATTATTATTATTATTATTATTATTATTATTATTATTATTATTATTATTATTATTATTATTATTATTATTATTATTATTATTATCATTATTATTATTATTATTATTATTATTATTATTATTATTATTATTATTATTATTATATTATTATTATTATTATTATTATTAATATTATTATTAATATTAATATTATTATTATTATTATTATTATTATTATTATTAATATTATTATTATTATTATTATTATTATTATTATTATATTATTATTATTATTATTTATTATTATTATTATTATCAATATTAATATTATTATTATTATTATTATTATTATTATTATTATTATTATTATTATTATTATTAATATCAAATAAATCATTATTATTATTACCATTCATACCACTGACAATATTGTTGATATTGTTTTATTGTTTAAGCCAATATTAAAATAATTATTAAAAAATATTAAGTATCAAAAAACATTGTCATTGCCACCAATGAATAATGAAATACTAAAGTACTTTGGTTATAATTATCATTACTCTGAGATCATTATTGATAACGTTATGTTAAAATATTAAAATTATTATAATAATTTACCTTTACGGAAACAAAAACGAGACTTCCGAGTATAGCCTTTTGGCAGCTATAATAATTTTTCCCTGTGTATTTTATTATTTAAAATAAGAATAAAAAATATATATTAAAATATAACAATATATATATAATATATTACCATCTGAAAATATACTCAATATATAAATATAAAACATATAACTATTTTCAAAGATATTTAAAGAAAACTGTTTTTACTATTTTGGAACTTTGCTAACCATTCACTCACCCCAGTTATACTTTCTAAGCTTTCTCCCGGCCCTCTCTGTTCCAACTCATAGTCGATTCTGGATTCCTCACCTTTTTAAAACATTTGGCCCCCGCTCCCCACACTATCAATCCCTTACTCTTTTCTCTCTTTTCGAGCTACCCTCTCTTTCTCTCTTTTTTCCAGGGAGTATCTTAAAGAGGGGTTTCGAGGATACAGTGAATCATCCCTTAAAATTTTAGGTTCGGGGTTGTTCTCATAGGGTTTTACTTTGGGGCTTTCGATATTACGAAAGTCATATCATATTTTCTTGTTGGTCGAAAGCGCAAAGTTAAGCTTGAAAGAAACATAAAAGTGTTTAAATTGTAAACAAATGTTACCAAATATCACTGAATTATGATATCATGGTGCCGATTGAGTCCCTGGAGACAAAACAAGATAAATTTGAAGTGCTAAATTGACATAAATAAAAATTTAATGTCTTTTATTTCAATATTTAATATTGCAACATTATCTCTACTCCCGGAAATTGAACCAGGATGGTTTCTTAAAACTGCACTTTATTCATCTTAATTCAAAAGCTAGAATTGAAAGTTAATGGTAGGTGAAGCCAAAGCTACTTTAAAATTTGGTTTCTATTCAATTTAAATTTTAATCTGGTTAGATAAACTTGATATGAATTAATAGATTTAGTTTTTTAATTAAAAATTGTTGGATGTTAACATCTTTATGAAACGAAGTTAAAATTATTTATTTAAATCTATTGGTCTTCTGGATCAATTCCATGAATGTTAGTAACAGAAAAGTTTTACGTCACAATGTAAGATGGACAAGTGTGTACAAAAGATTTTGTCTTTACAGTACTAGGTTAACAAAATTATACAAAGATACATTTTTAAAGCACTGCTAAAATAATAAGAAGATTAATTAAAGCATAAGAAAATCATATAAAGTCATACACAACTAATAAGGTAATTTGAGAAAAATATTAATAAGCAAGCAATTAGTATTGCAAGAAAATTTGATGTAAAAAAAAATTAATAAACAATTTGTGAAAGCATTAGTATGGTAAGACATTTACAATTTGTAAACATATTAAGAAGCAAAGCAATGTTTGTAATTTGTATATGTAATGGTTAAAAAGGTAAAAGTGTTTTCTGGATTGTATGACGTATGTGAGTTGATAAGTAAAAAAAACTTTTTGGTACCTTGTTTTTTGTTGAATGTAAAGCAATGTTTATTGGTCTGTGGGTTATGTTAGTTACGTAAAATCGCCCTTTAAAATTTAAATTATTAATTGGAATCATTTTAACGTTACATGAAAATATTTTATTTTATGGTCGCCTTATTCTCATACGTTAAAATGATTAAAAATTTTGGGGTTTGGGTTGTTTATAATTACAATTATAAAGTTATAGAATTATTTTAATTAAACGTTAATTAGAAGTTATAAATTATTTATTTTAGAAACTTTGTTAAGATTAGTTTCATTTAAAATATTAAAAAAAAAACGTTTCTGATTATTTGAATTTTAAAACTACTCTAAAATTAAATGTCCATTAATACTTTTATGTTTTCAAAAAGTTTAGGCTAATAACTGGGTACTGTTGTTTTAAAACTTTAGTTAAAAAGTTAATTTTTATAAAATAAATAAAATAATAGTTTTGATTAAAATTAAAATAAAATTTAAAATTAAGACTATTTCTGAGTATATTATTCATTAAATATATTAAATTCGTTAAGTTACTTTCAATTATAAAATTATATTGATTTAAAGATTTTATAATTTAATTAAGTTCATAGGTTTCTGATAAAAATAAATTTTATAGAATGAAATTAAATTTGATATGTTTCTTGATAGTTGAAATAAAGATAAGTAAGTTTTTGTTTCAAATTATTAACAAATTCTAATTATAATGAAAATGAAAATTAAAACAAAAAGATTCATTAATATATGCAGTTATAATGAAAATTAAATTAAAGATTCTTACTATTAATAAAATTTCACGATTATATAATATTGCTCCCACTAATTAAAAAAAAATTAAAATGAATTAAAATTAGATTCTGAGTAATTAAAAATAAAAATTCTTAATATTAATAAAAGCTGATTATATAGCATGAGGCTAATTTTTTAATTAAAATTAAAGTCAAAAACAAAAATAAAATGAAATTAAAAGTAATTCTGAGTAATGGTAACTTTATAATTAAAAGTAATTCTGAGTAATGGTAACTTTATAAGTAATTCTGAGTAATAGTAACTTTATAATTAAAAGTAATTCTGAGTAATGGTAACTTTATAATTAAAAGTAATTCTGAGTAATGGTAACTTTATAATTAAAAGTAATTCTGAATGTGTCTATTTTATTATTAAACAAAACAAAAATTTCTAACTAAATTTTTAGTTTTTTATAGATTTTCTTTAAATAAAAAAAAATAAAAATAAATTACATGAAATAAGTTTTTAAAAAAAAAAGGGTTTCGATTTTCATTTAATTTTTTTTTATTTAACATATAAATGAGACCTAACGGCAAAAAAAAATTTTCCGTATTGAACGAACATTCTAATAATAAAAATATAAAAAGAAATGTAAAATATACAAAAAAAAATATGTAAAGTTTTTGTAATAAAACTTAAACCTAAAGATTAAAAAGAATGTAAAATGTGTAAAGTTTTTTATATTTTGTAAAGTAATGTAATAAAAAAACTTAAACCTAAAGGATATAAAAATATGAAAATATTAAAAATATTTATTTACACAAAATTTTATACAACATACTAATTAATGTTCTTGAAGTTAATTAGTATAGCTCTAACTCTGTGATGTTTTTTAACACAATTGAATTGAGTTCTTTGTAACTCTGATGGTATGAATCTTAAATTCATTCTTTCTTCATTTTGTAACTTTTTAAAAAGTTACAGTCTCTTATACTCTTGAAGTTACAGTTTCCTCTTGTTTGCAACTCTTGAAGGTGCAGTCTTCGGTCTTTTAAGATTACTAATGAGGTTCTTTTGAAGAATCTCTAATCAATTGTATTTTTTTTTTTTAATTTCCTGATGATATTTATGGAAATTATTTTTATTATGTTGTTTCAACTATCTATCTTATCTTCCAAAAGTTTCAGATGAAAGTGGTAAATTCAACTTAATCCTTCTGTCTGATAGATGATAGATATTAGAAAAGCTCTTGTCTTTTCAATGAAAAGAGTTTCATGATCTGAGTTATAAATATTACTTTAATTCTAGGGATTCAGTCATCATGTTTAACTAGAATTCATTTCTAAATTTATCAAAAATTTTTATTTACAATAAATCTGAATAAAGATAATGAAATTTATTGATGAGATTCGAAGAGAAATATTCATATTTATTTCTTGATTATCTTCTTTAATCAAAATTCCATTTATAATTAATATTAAATAGGAACAATTCAGTTTCGAAGAAACTGTTTTCTATCAATTTATCCATGTTAGGATCACATGTTTTTTCATGTCTTATGTTCTATCCGAATAATTATTTTCAAAGAACTAATTTCAAGGTGTTCTTTGATATGAGTTTTGTAAATAGAAAACTTATTAATTTAACTTAATTTTCAAGTTTCTAATTTTAAATTTGCAAGTCTTCACTACCTCAGTTTATCAAATCCCTTATTTACAATTTTTACAATTCTGAGGTAGGCTTTATGTACATTTTTGGTCAAAACCAAATATTTTTGTTACAATTTTTAGGCTTTTCGTCCTATCAAGAGAATTTCTAGGACTAAAAAACCAGGATTATATTTTTCTAGAATTGAATTCTGTGTTAGGGTGTAGAATATTTCAATATGTATTTCTAATTGGGAAATATGATTTATTCTGATTTATTTTCTGTTTTCTGTTCTAATAATCTATGTATTAATGAATAAATTTTATCTAATGTTTTAACTTTCTTCTGTATCTAGTTTCTTGTCAAATAAAATGGTATTGTTGATTATTTTCTTATAACCAATTCATTATCATTTTATTTTACTGAGGAATGAGAAGGTAACAGCAAAGACTCTTTTCATAGGCCTTTTTATTATGACTGTCTCTTAACATCCTTTAACGTTTTTAGACACAAATTTAAAGTTTTCTGTTTTGTTTCTGTTTACCTTAATCAATTTGTTCTTCTCTAGAACAAAATTGAAGTTTTATGTTCTGTTTGTGAATATCATATTTAATTTGTGTCAGGATAATCTGATTGTTCTCTTTGTAGTATCTTTTCTAAGTTTAATAATCTTGTGAGTATTTGTTTGATGACATATGTTGGTATTGGTATCGCCAACATATGTTAGAATTTGTTTTTCAGCATCTGTTGGTATCTGTTTGATGATATATGTTTGAGACATATGTTAGTATCTGTTTTCCATGTGTTTTCTGCAATGTTTCCTTTAAAGTCTTCACTTAAAATATATGAATTTTCTATTATATTTTTTCCTAATTTCCTGTAAGATATGTATGGTTTTCTAACTTCTACATATAAAAATATATTTTTATTATATAAAAATATAAAAATATAAAAGATAATTTTTAAACGTGTTTCTGCAATAAATATGAACTATAACTATATGTGTTATTTATATTTTCTGATAAATAACATATAATTTTCAATGTGTTTCTGTAATAATATGAACTATAACTATATGTGTTATTTATATTTTCTGATAAATAACATATAATTTTCAATGTGTTTCTGTAATAATTCTGTAAATTGAAGATTTAATTTCTTTTCTTGTTGTTCTGACGGTTCTTAAGAAATCAGTTTTCATTATTAGTTCTTTAAATTCTTAAATGTCTGAGAGAAGAAGGCATTCCACAGCAAATTTAAAACTTTAAAGTTATAATTTTATTTTCTATTTTCTTTTCTATTTTCCAACTAAGTTATTAAAGGTTTTGAAGGTTTCTATTATAAATTTTTATTCAATGAATAAACTTTTCACCATTGTCCTTGTCAGGATAGATTCCTGCCAGGATTGATGTTTCTAGGTATGTTATTTTCCATTTTTGGGTAAGCTTAACCCTTTACCATATTTTTTCTCTTCATTTATGGTATTCATTCTTTCATTGTGGAGAAATAGAAAACACAAGTGGTTTTAAACACACCTTTCGACCAATATGGCAGTAGTTGGGCTTAAAATCAGAGTTCCTAATCTCCTTATTAATTGAAATTATTTTCCAGAGTTAATTTCATTAATTAAATTTCAATTTAAATTTTATTTAAATTTCTTCTCAACTGAAAAGATTACTTAACTAGATATATTAATTTATATGCCTAAAGCGGCTTTTCTTAAAACCTAAAATGAAAGTTTTCATTACTTTCCTAATTTTATTGTCGAGTTTCTCAAAGGTAGTAACTAACGGTGTATTCCTTGTTAAATCTTCACTGTAGATTTACAATTCCTGAATAGTTACTAGAATTCTTTGGTAAATAATCGGCTATCCTTTCAATCTATGAAATTCCTGATTATTTCCGAATTCTGAAAATAGTAAGGATTTTCTATCCTTTTTTCACAGATGAGATTCGAATGATTCTGTATGGTGTTTTCTGACAGAATTATTAAAAGTTTTATCTCCATATTGTTGTCCAAATTATCACGACTTCTGACCTTTAACTAACTTTTTCTATGCTAGTATCTATAAAAGAATGAACCTTTTTTCTGTCTTCTATATCTACCCCTATATTCATAGGTCTATTTATTCTTTCTTTTACTTTTTAATGAAGTGTCCAAGTTCATTTAGAAGTAAATTCTGTTTCTTATCTAGGGTCAAAGGTTGTTTAACTTATGCAACAGGAAAACTCACTTTGAATGGTCTTTCAAAATATTAATAAAAATGAACAAGAATGTAATTAATTAAACTTTTTGAGAACGGTATCAATAAAGAGATTCATCTGAAAGGAGTCCAAGCTTTCTTGTGATGTTTCTTTTGTTGAATGTCGCACCAAAATGTTCTTTTAAATTCATCTTGTGATGTTGAACAAAAATGTAAATTTATCAGAAATCTTGAAGCTGTTTCAATGAAGAGGTTTAGCTCCAGGTTACTGTTAATATAGTATTCTAAAATTTGAATATCTTTTTAATCTATTTTGTTTTAATTTCTGATGTTATATTTTTCTTATCAGATATCTTTTTCTGACAGTCTGATCTCTTGAAACTAAAGAAAACTATCTATCCTTTATTTGGAACCTTCTATTTCAAGGGTTAACCTAGGTCTCATAAAATGAGCCTAATGGTTGAATAAATAAAAATTCTTATTTTCTTCTTTTTACTTATCTTTTATCAATGTTACATGATTAAGCACCTATTTGTCTTATCATGCTTTTCTAAAAATTGATGTAAAGTTCAAAGTTATTTGTTCCAAGGATTAGTTTTCATTTCTGATTTCTGGTTCATGGAATATTTCAAAAGATATTTCTAGCTTCTTCTATAAATTGCAGTAAAAATGCCTGTTTTATTCTCCTAAACCTTCTGTAAAACTCTTGTCACATGAGCCTTTTGAAAATTTATGAGAATAAAAGTTTTTAAGATATAAGCTTTGATATCGCTTAAATTTCTTCGATGATTTAATAATTTGTAATTACTTGTAATTAACATATTATAACACACGGTTATCAAACCTTCTTTCTTTAAAAATTTGCCAGAATAAAATTATTCTTGTATCTATCTAGATTTTATGAATTTCAATTTAAATCTAAGCACTTCACTATTCTTCTTATAATATTGAAGTGGTAATTAATTTCTTTGTCTTATACCTTCATTTAATATAATACTTAAGTTGGATTATTTCAATCTCTTTGTTCTTTAGAGTTTATATTTGAGAAATATCAATTTCTTCTTATTCTATTGAGGAAAGAACATTTTCTTCTATTTTGTCAATACGAGATTCTTCTTTAGAAATCTCTTTCTTTCTAAAAAGATTATTTTTCTATTAATTTGTTATTAATTGGATATTAATTAACTTTTATTCCAATTAATTTTAATTTAAAATATAATATTTCTATGAAGTAATATGTTCTCCTTTTCTGTCTGTTGGAGGAAGAACATTATTTTCTTTGTAGTTAAAATGTTCTTCTTTTCGGTCTGTTGGAGGAAGCATGTTGTTCTTTTATTTCTTCATAAATTGGCTATATGAATATTTTATTATACTTTCTTCATTTTAATAGATCAAAATATAAAAGCAGTACAATTTATGGAATCTATACTCTAATTTTATGTTTATTCTTCTTTTCTAATAGTCTGTCTTAAATCCAGAAGGGTAATTCATTGTATTTTTAATGATGTATCACCATCTTCAAAAAATTTAAATCTAAAGAAATTTGAAGTAGTAAGATGGTAATTATCTGTCTGTTATATCCATCTTCTTTTCTTCATTAATATTACAGTTTTATTTATTTTAAAAAAATATTGTTGTTCTCTTCTTAAGAGGATGGGTAATTATCTGTTTTTATCACATTCAATAAATGGATTAATTTCTTATCTAATTGTATATTATTTTATCAGGTGTACTGTTTGAACACTCATTGTTTATTTGTTTTTTGGCAGGAGAAAGGTTCGTTTCTATCTTTACCTAAATCATTATATATTCTTAAACTGTTGTGGGAGGAGGTGTATTCACATCTTCTTCTCCTCCAAATACTTCTATAACTACAACAATATCTTCTTGTTTCTCTTCAGATACCTCAAGTGTTGGAGTTAATATAGAAGGAAAATATTCAAATACTTGATCCTCGGAGGTATCTAAACCATATGGGGATTCTTCTGTGTCTGGACCATCATTATTAATGAAGTGGTCTGATGGATTTCTTAGGAGTCCATTTTCACTAGAGTCTCCTAATAGATGATTCATAAGTGCTTGTCGTCTTCTATGTCCCTCGGAAGAAATATCACTTTCGGTATCTCTTAAATTAGATAATTGAACATAGTGAATAATTAAATCACTAGCTTCTAATGAAGAATTATTCATTAGAGTACAGTAATTATGATCTTCCATATCTTGATCATTATCATTGTTAAGAGATTCTATTGGGGATTCATATCCGTTAGAAATGCCTAGAATATAGTCTATTGTTTCTGGTTGTTCTAGCCACTCCATGAAGGATGAATCTTCCCACTCATCTACGTTGATATGATCAAAATCTTCTTCGTGGAAATGATCAATATCTAGTTCAATGTTTTCTAATATATCCATCTCAGTAAACCAACCAAAATCATTGTAGTCTCTTGGTGGTAATTCTAAAGAAGAGCACTGCATACGATATACACTAAAATTAGGGATATACATGTCATTATGACATTCTGAAAAAATATAGTCCATATTTCCATTTGTTGGGACGGTTCTATTGATTGTCCAGGGTTCAGAATAACTTCCGTAGAAATATTGTTCTTCAGTATCTCTATAGCTAGAAGTAGTTATTGTTTGTTCCTCTGGTGGAGGTCTTGTTTCACTGTGAAGCCAGGTGTAATAATCTATAGCCTCTTCAATATTGGTATATAAAGAAGCAAGTCGTTGTAAAATTCTTTCGTCTTTTTCTCGATCTTCACTATCTTTCTTCATTGTGGTGGAGTTTGTTTATTGTAGTCTATCAATTTATTTAGGTTAGAAGGAATAAATATTCCTATTTATTTTAAAATTATTAGTTCAAAGTTCATCTTCAATGTCTCTAAAGAATGAACTCTTTAAATTTAAATCAAAAGAAGTTTCTAAAAATAAAAAAAACTAATCAAAAAATATTTTTTCTATAGATAATATATTCTTGATTGTTTTTATCACTAGGGTTCAAATTAAATTTTCTATGATTGTTCTGTTTCTCAAGATTGCTCAATATTTGTAGCAGTTAAATTTCTATGTTTCTCAAATATTTAAACTAGAATATTTAAACTATATAATAATATTTAAAAATTTTCTTTAAATTGTTCACAATTTTTCAAAGTTATCTGTAGCATTTTCTGTTGCTTTTATATTATGATAATTTTCTAAGTCTTTTCAGTTTACAAACACTGTCACTGTTTTCTAGTTTTCTTTAAATTATTACTATGTTTTTAAAGAAAATATTTATATAGTTTTTATTTAAAACTCAAAATTAAAAAAAAACATTAAGTGTTTCTATATAATTAATTAAAATATTTCACAAGTGTTTATTTAAATCACTATATTTTAATTAATATTGTTTATTAAGATCGGTTATTAATATTATTTAATTAAGAATGTTTACTTTACTTAATTTATAAAAATTTTTAATTACTTTGTTGTTAAACTCTTAAGTTTCACAAAGATTTAAACTATGATGTCTTTTCTATTTAAAACTATCATTATCAAACAAAAATATTCTTCACTAAATTTTCTGAGTTCATTTTTTATTAAATATTGTTTGTTCAATAAAATATTAAATATTAAATATTAAATATTAAATATTATTGAATGCTAAGTCACTGTTAATTGTATTGTCAATCACAATTAAATTTAAAAATTAAAAAAATTAATCACTTAAATTAAATTAAATGAAATTAAATTCCTAATCACTTTTATTATTATTGCTCTTGTTTTCTATTGAGCTTTTCTAAAATATTTAACTAATATAAAATATTAAATATAAAATATTTTAAAGAAAATATTCTTTAAAAAATATAAAATATTTTTATTAAGTCTTGTTTACAATAATTGTTCTTTTATTGTTCTATCAGTTAATTTATTCTGTGTCTATCATTTAGTTAGTTATTCGTAATTTATTCTGTGTCTATCGATTCTTAAAAATTTAAAAATTTAAATTGAATCATTTTTGTTTCAATTTTTTCCAAGTTTAAAAATAAAATATTTTTCAATACTATTTGATAATGAAGTTTTCGATAATTAAATTAATTAGTTATCTGTAATTAATAAGATAGTATGTTTATTATCCCTTTTCTAATCGGGTATGTTCTTTAAATGTTATAGGTCATCTTTCTTGACCTTATCTGTTAAAGGTGAACTGTGACCTTTGTCTGTTCTTATGTTCTTCAAAGTTTTTTGTTCTATGTTTTTCTATTAAATATTTTTCTAAATTGGAATCAGTTAGTTTATGCATTTAATTTCCAAGTTCTGTTATAATTAATTTTTTAGAATTGCGTATTTGGTTACTAAGAATTTTCATTTCACTAATGAAAATAGTCAATCCAGCTCTCAAACATATTTGTGCCAATTTCTAAATCATTTTGGTGCGTTTGCTTTTCTATGTTCTAGGTCAAAGAGAACATAATTTTCTGTATTCTGGGTCAACTAGAACAATTTCTGTGTTCTGTGACCTTTTGACCTTTTTGTCTTGGTGACCTTTATTTTTCTAAAAGGATTTTTCTAACTTTGAAACTTTTATATTTGTTAAATCACAAAACTTTAATACTTTAAAAATAAACACTGTTATATATAAAAAAAAACACTGTTATTTTAAATAAAAAAACACACGATTATTTTTTAAAATCACTCAAAAAAAAAATAACAAAAACACCTTCGAGCTTTAAAAAACACATTTAAAAAGGAATATCAAATGTTTGCTTTCATTTCTACACGGGTAAAGGTCACTTTTTCGTTTGACAGGATTTTCCGGAAAAAATTACACCTGTATATACCCTATAAGTTTACATTATATATTATTGATACTCAATTATAAAGAAAAATGATTAATAAATATAATAACATAAAAAAAAAAATATATATATATATATATATATATATATATATATATATATATATATATATATATATATATATATATATATATATATATATATATATATATATATATATATATATATATATATATATATATATATATATATATATATATATATATATATATATGTAAGGGTGTGTGTGGAGTCCAGGTCAAATGTATTTCTTAATATAAGAATGAAAGCTTGCAAAAATGAATAAACTCGATCTCAGTGTCAAGTTCACGATTTTATCGGTCAATGGCATGTCCTTCCCAATGCCGTTTCCCCAATTTTGTTTACTTCCTGAATACTCGAAAAATGCTGATTCAGATTACTCTTACACTTTCATTCAAATTCACGTGAATGAATACTATAAATATTTTACTATTTCGCTGATTCCTATAAATTGAACTAAGTCTTCTTTATCTTTTAGAAGAATAAAAAAAAATTAATTAAATTTTAATTAATTAAATAAAAGAGTCGATTGCATTGTTTCATATATATTCTCAAAAAATCTTCCAACTTTGGAACACATATATTAGAAACAATACCATCAAACGATTTTATTATTGTTTTATAAGTTTTGCTTTAAAAAAAAACAAAAACAAAAAAAATAACACTAATAGTTTTTAATTTTTTATCAATAAATTTAATATATTTTCTATATACAAAAAAAATTAAATATTTAAAGAATTTAATAGATTTTTTTTCACTTTGAACTAATTCTTTGTCTATTTATTTATTAAATAAAAAAGTAAAATGAAAGGTCTTTCTAATGGCCCTTTTATGGTGAAATTTTCTGTCACCTATTTTTTAAAGCTTTTCATATAACTTTTAATGTGGTTGAAGCAATAACATTTGCTTTATTTATATATAAAAAAACACTTCTTTGTTGTGTATTTTATTGAAATTGTTATACAAAGTGAAGTATAACGTATGTTAGGATCTCATCGATGGTAACATGACATATACCACTTTGTATAATATTTCCTATTCTAATTTACTTTATATTTAATGTAATGTCTGTTTTAGTGTAAAATATATACTTTATTTTTAATTTTTTACTCACAATGAGAAGATCTGGTTGATACTAGCGAGGTTTTCCCTCTATTTCACGTAAAGGTTGATTGGTAAGTCTGTCACACATCATGACCGTTTGGAAAGGAGAGGAAACTATGGAGGTTGTCGGCCTTATGATCTCAGAAGTTGCCAGGTGCGTGTAGGTCCAATATCCTTCGTCTCCTACGGGCCTAGTTCTTGTAGTCGAAACAATGCCACTATCTCGGAGCTAAAGCGAAGGCGGTAGTAACCACTACATATATCCAGAAACAAGCGTAATCAGTAAAATGCCACGTTCTGAGAGCTGAAATGCAGAGACAAAAACAACCATACCATCCTAAGCAAGCGTAGCCAGTGTGGTCGGGTTCGGAATTATGCATGGGTTCCGATACTGGTATGTCCCCATCACAATCCTCCCGACATTTGGAGTATAAAATAAACGCTGGGATCCTTTAGTCTTTTATTCAATCCTTAATTAAATCCAAACTACACAAAAAATCCAAGTTACAAAAACCTGTATAATAAACAATAAAAAATAACATTAAAAATAAATGAACTTTAAAAATAATGAATATACTAAATATAACATATTAATTAATTAATTTATCAATTAGTATAATATTTCAAATATATCAAATATAAAATATATTTCATGAACATATCAAAAATTATTTCAAGAATATTAATATTATAATTTATATTTTTATTAAAAATAAAAGTATCAATTATAATATAATTATTATATTGCATTATATTTCAATATATCAAAATAAAAATATCAATTATATAATTATATTTCGTTAAACATATCAAACATACTTTATTTAAAAACAATAAAATATTGAAGATTAAAAGTAAAACAAACTTTAAATATTATATTAAATATTATTATTATTATTATTAATGTATGTATGTATTATTATTATTATTATTATAATAATAATTATATTATTATTATTATTATTATTATTATTATTATTATTATTATTATTATTATTATTATTATTATTATTATTATTATTATTATTATTATTATTATTATTATTATTATTATTATTATTATTATTATTATTATTATTATTATATTATTATTATTATTATTATGTATTATTATTATTATTATTATTATTATTATTATTATTATTATTGTCATTATTCTTATTATTATTATTATTATTATTATTGGCTTAATTATTATTATTATTATTATTATTATTATTATTATTATTATTATTAATATTATTATTAATATTAATATTATTATTATTATTATTATTATTATTATTATTAATATTATTATTATTAATGTATATGTAATTATTATTATTATTATTATTATTATTATTAATAAATATCCTCAATAATTATATTATTATTATTATTATTATATTATTATTATTATTATTATTATTATTATTATTATTATTAATATCAATATTATTATATTATTAATATACCATTGATACCACTGACAATATTGTTGATATTGTTTTATTGTTTTTTAAAAACCAATATTAAAATAATTATTAAAAAATATTAAAGATACCAAAAACATTGTCATTGCCACCAATAGTCACAATGAAATATAATTACTTTTAGTTATAAATTATCATTATATGAATCATTATTGATAACGTTATATTAAAATATTAAAATTATTATAATAATTTACCTTTACGGAAAAAACCAGAACTTTCCGATTATAGCCTTGCGTTACATTTTGGCGGCTATAATAATTTTTTTTTCACTGTATTTTATTTAATTTAAAAATAAAGATAAAAAAAATACTTATTTAAAAATATAAGAATACATATACTGTATAAAATGCATGTAATTATAAATCAGCTTTATATATTACTCAAAAACATATTATATATTTATAAAAGATGTTCAAAGAAACTGTTTTTATTATTTTAGACTTGCTTCACTCTCCCCAGTTATACTTTCTAATGCTTTCTCCCGGCCCTCTCTGTTCCAACTCATGCTCGCGCCTGGGTTCCTCACCTTTTTAAAACATTTGGCCCCCACTACCAATCCCTTACTCTTTCTCTCTTTTCGAGCTACCCTCTCTTTCTCTCTTTTTTCCAGGGAGTATCTTAAAGAGGGGGTTTCGGGGATACAGTGAATCATCCCTTAAGATTTTAGGTTCGGGGTTGTTCTCATAGGGTTTTACTTGGGGAATATTACGAAAGTCACATCATATTTTTCTTGTTGGTCGTAAAGCGCAAAGTTAAGCTTGAAAGAAACATAAAAGTGTTTTAAATTGGTAAACAAATGTTACCAAATATTACTGAATTATGATATCATGGTGCCGATTGATTCCCGAAGACCAAACAAAGATGAATTTGAAGTGCTAAATAGACATAAATAAAATTTAATGTCTTTTATATCGTAATATTTCAATATTCTAATATTACAACATTATCTCCACTCCCGGAAATTGAAGCCAGGATGGTTTCTTAAAACTGCACTTAATTCATCTTAATTCAAAGGCTAGAATATAATATTCGATTATTTAAAGTTAATGGTAGGTGAAGCCAAAGCTACTTTAAAATTTGGTTTCTATTCAATTTAAATTTTAATCTGGTTAGATAAACTTGATATGAATTAATAGATTTAGTTTTTTAATTAAAAATTGTTGGATGTTAACATCTTTATGAAACGAAGTTAAAATTATTTATTTAAATCTATTGGTCTTCTGGATCAATTCCATGAATGTTAGTAAAAGAAAAGTTTTACGTCACAATGTAAGATGGACAAGTGTGTACAAAAGATTTTGTCTTTACAGTACTAGGTTAACAAAATTACACAAAGATACATTTATGAGAAATTGAATATTAATTAAACATTAATAATCACTTATTTCCGCTATCTGATTAACTAAATATTATTACAATTTCAGAGGAAATATTAAGAAAAGCAGTTAGTATTGCAAGAAAATTTGATGTAAAGAAAAGATTAATAAACAATTTGTGAAAGCATTAGTATGGTAAGACATTTACAATTTGTAAAACATATTAGAAGCAACAATGTTTAATAATTTAACATCTGTGGCGATTCTAAAGTAAATGTTTTCTAGGATTGCTATGATAGTATAATGAGTTGATAATGCAAGAAGCTTGGGTACCTTGTTTTTGTTGAATGTAAAAGCAATGTTTATTGGTCGATTGGGTTATGTAGTTACGTAAAAATCGCCCTTTAAAATTTAAATTATTAATTGGAATCGCTTTAACGTGAAAATATTTTAGTTTATGGTCGCCTTATTCTCATACGTTAAAATGATTAAAAATTTTGGGGTTTGGGTTGTTTATAATTACAATTATAAAGTTATAAGATTATTTTAATTAAACGTTAATTAGAAGTTATAAATTATTTATTTTAAAACTTCGTTAACATTAGTTTCTTTTAAAATATATAAAAAAATGTTTCTGATTATTTAAGTTCTAAAATTAACTGTTCATTAATATTTTATGTTTTCAAAAAGTAGAAATGCTTAGGCTAATAACTGGGTACTGTTGTTTTAAAACTTTAGTTAAAAAGTTAATTTTTATAAAATAAATAAAATAATAGTTTTGATTAAAATTAAAATAAAATGTAAAATTAAGACTATTTCTGAGTATGTTATTCATTAAATATATTAAATTCGTTAAGTTACTTTCAATTATAAAATTATATTGATTTAAAGATTTTATAATTTAATTAAGTTCATAGGTTTCTGATAAAAATAAATTTTATAAAATGAAATTAAATTTGATATGTTTCTTGATAGTTAAAATAAAGATAAGTAAGTTTTTGTTTCAAATTATTAACAAATTCTGATTATAATGAAAATGAAAATAAAAAAAAAAAAAACTATCATTAAAATTTTGATTATAATAAAATGAAAATTAAAATTAAAAGATTCTTACTATTAATAAAAATTCTGATTATATAGCATAAGGCTAATTCTAATTAAAACAAAATTAAAATGAATTAAAATTAGATTCTGAGTAATTAAAAATAGAAATTCTAATATTAATAAAAGCTGATTATATAGCATGAGGCTAATTTTTTTTTTTTTAAGTTAAAGTTAAAAACAAAAATAAAATGAAATTAAGTAATTTTAGTATGTAACTTTATGATTAAAAGTAATTCTGAGTAATGAGTAACTTTATAATTAAAAACAATTCTAAATAGACATGATAATTAAAAGTAATTCTGAGTAATGGTAACTTTATAATTAAAAAGTAATTCTAGTATGTTTAACTTTATAATTAAAAAACAATTCTGAATGTGTCTATTTTTTATTATTAAACTAATTAAAAATTTTTAATTAATTGTTTTTTATAGATTTTCTTAAATAAAAAATAAAAAAAAATAAATTACATGAAATAAAGTTTCTAAAAAAAAAAGTTTTTCGATTTTTATTTAATTTTTTATTTAACAGAATAATTGGGACCCTAGCGGGTAAAAAGAAAAAATTTTCCGTATCGAACGAACATTCTAATAATAAAAATATAAGAAAAAAAATGTAAAATATAAAAAAAAATATGTAAAGTTTTTTGTAATAAAACTTAAACCTAAAGATTAAAAAGAATGTAAAATGTGTAAAGTTTTTTATATTTTGTAAAGTAATGTAATAAAAAAAAACTTAAACCTAAAGGATATAAAAATATGAAAATATTAAAAATATTTATTTACACAAAATTTTTATACAACATACTAATTAATGTTCTTGAAGTTAATTAGTATAGTTTTAACTATGTGATGTTCTTTAGCACAATTGAAATGAGTTCTTTGTAACTCTGATGGTGTGAATCTTAAGTTTTATTCTTTTTTCTTGTTTGTAACTCTTTGAAGTTACGATCTTCGGATTTGTCACTCTTGAAGTTACAGTCTCTTGTTTGTAACTCTTGAAGGTGCAGTCTTCGGTCTTTGCCAAGATTACTAATGAGGTTCTTTTGAAGAATCTCCAATCAATTGTATCTTTTTAAATTTCCTGATGATATTTATGGAAATTATTTTTATTATGTTGTTTCAACTATCTATCTTATCTTCCAAAAAGTTTTCAGATGAAAGTGGCCAAAATTCAACTTAATCCTTCTGTCTGATAGATGATAGAGCTTGAAAGCACTCTTTTTTCAATGAAAAGAGTTTCATGATCTGAGTTATAAAATATTATTTTAATTCTAGGGAATTCAGTCATCATGTTTAACTAGAATTCATTTCTAAATTTATCAAAATTTTTATTTACAATAAATCTGAATAAAGATAATGGAATTTATTGATAAGATTCGAAGAGAAATATTCATATTTATTTCTTGATTATCTTCTTTAATCAAAATTCCATTTATAAATTCTTAATATTAAATAGGAACAATTCAGTTTCGAAGAAACTGTTTTCTATCAATTTATCCATGTTAGGATCACATGTTTTTCTGTCATATGTTCTATCCGAATAATTATTTTCAAAGAACCAATTTCAAGTGTTCTTTGATATGAGTTTTGTAAATAGGAAACTCATTAATTTAACTTAAATTTAATCAACTTATTTACAATAAACTATGTTTTTATATTTTTCTTATATAAAATTTTTACAATTCTGAGGTAGGCTTTATATACTTTTTTGGTTAAAACCAAATATTTTTGTTACAGTTTTAGGTTTTCATCCTATCAAGAGAATTTCTAGGACTAAAGAACCAGGATTATATTTTTCTAGAATTGAATTCTGTATTAGGGTGTAGAATGTTTCAATATGTTTTCCTAATTGAGAAATATGATTTATTCTGATTTATTTTTTGTTTTCTGTTCTAATAATCTATGTATTAATGAATAAATTTTATCTAATATTTTAACTTTCTTCTGTATCAAGTTTCTTGTCAAATAAAATGGTATTGTTGATTATTATCTTATAACCCATTCATTATCCATTTTATTTTACTAAAGTGAAAGAAACTTCAAGACTCTTTTCATAGGCCTTTTTATTATGACTGTCTCTTAACATCCTTTACATATTTAGACACAAATTTAAGTTTCTGTTTTGTACTGTTTACAATCAATTTGGTTCATTAGAGGTGGAGAGAACTTTATGTTCTGTTTGTGAATCTCATATTTATTTGTGTCAGGATAATCTGATTGTTCTTTTTGTAGTATCTTTTCTAAG
>JABUQX010147148.1:0-22500 GCA_015478945.1 Trachelipus rathkii
TCACTTCATATATATATATATATATCATCACCCACCTTCTCCCCAAGACTAGGAGTAAGGTGCGATACATGCACCGAGCAGAAGAAAAGTAGTAAGAATATGAGCGCAAGTCGAAAAGAAAGCCCAACCTTACCGCCCCATTTATACCCTTTATACCCTTTATACCCTTAAGTGAGAACTCGTCGCAGTCAAAAAAATTCACACTAGTGCTTTATGGGGACGAACCTTCACTATGGCATCTCGTCAATGTTGGGTTCATCACTTGGACCAGATGGGCCACAACCATACCCCCCACAAAACCCCGCTATTCACTCCTATTATGCAACTTTCTTCTCGCCTCTTCCAAACTCACATTCCCCTCCTCCCGGCATTCCTTTACTGACTCAATCCACTTTTCTTCGGTCTCCCAGCTTTTCGATTCCCAGCCCACCTACCACTATGAATCCGCTAAACCAACCGACTATCAAACATCCTTTCCACATGACCAAACAATCTTAATGTACTTTCATTTATTCTCCCATTTACTCCTTTCTTCACACCACACAACTCCCTAATACGTTCATTCCTTATTTTATAAATTCTTCTCATACCTAACACGCCCTTAATATTGTCCATCTTAACACACTGTACTTTTGATCTATACCTTTTATTCCAGACCATAGTTTCCTACTGTACATTAGCACAGGTAACAAAACACTCTCATGTAAGACCCTAACACACTCAAGACTTACTTTCTTTACATCCACCAAGTATTTGATTGTACTAGCCACCTTCCTACCATTCACAACTTTCTTACTACACTCTGCATCATCCGTTCCCTTTTAATCCAACATATATTCTAAATATTTAAACTCAGGCGCTTGTTACAGTTGCTCACCCTCCAGCATAACTTCACACCGAGGATTGTCTTCACTCACAACCGTAACCTTACTCATATCTACGTTTACTTTCAAATCCCTTCCTTTTACACACCTTGTCAAATCCCTCTACCAATCCTCTCAAACTCTTTTCAGATTCGCCACACAAAACCAAATCATCCGCATATAATAGGTATGGCACCCTCCACTCTCTTCCATTCTCCATTATTCTAACACCTTCCCCTGTTACCCTATCTCTAATTCTTTCATAACCTTATCCATATAAAAATTGAATAACCAAAAAGACATAACACATCTCTGCCTCACTCCGCTATTAATTTTAAACCAGTCACTTTCGACTCATTTATTCCTACACACGCTTCACTATCGTCAAATATACTTTTGACTCCAGTCAGATGCCTACCACCAACACCATATATCACTAACACCTGCAATAGAGCTTCCCTATTAATCTTATCATACGCCTGCTGCAAATGCAAAAAACCTAAACACAATTTATTCTTCTGCTCTCTCATTTTCTCAAATATTTGCTTCAGTGTAAAGATTTGATCCACACATCCTCTACCACTTTTAAAGGCACGTTGTTCTTCACCAATCAATACCTCAGTCACTCGACCCACTCTTTCTACCAAAATACCAGCATATATCTTCCCTACAACACTCAATAAACTATTTCTCTTTAATTCCTACAGTTACCGTTTTCCACTTACCCTTACATAAGGGTACTATTACTACTCTCCTCCAATCACTCGGAACGGTACCATCCATAAACGCCTTGTCAGCTTCCAAATCCACTCAATCCCCATTTCGCCTCCGTTCTTGATCATTTCACTATTGATTTTATCTATACCTGCAGATTTACCATTTTTCAACTTTCTCACTCTATCCATTACCTCCTCCTTACTAATGGCCTCGTTCCCACAATACTCTATTCCTCCTTGCACCAACAAACTCGCACACATTCACTGCTAGTGTTATGCAGATTTTCGAAGAATTCCCTCCACACTCTCCTCACATCCATTTCCTCAGTTACGAAAGCACCATCCTATTTATTATTCTCTGCAAATTCCCTTACTCTCATTCTTAATCTATCGCGTTTCCTAAGATCTTCCTATTTCTTTGTAAATCCCCATTTATCCTCTACCCATTTTCTTCCTTGTCACCTTCCTCTCTATCCAAGCCCCCACTAACCTATTTTTACATAAAACAACATCATGATCCGATAATCCCATTCCTACCCTCGCTGATTTAACATCCAACACATACTTTAACATCTCCTTCACCAACACAAAATCAATCATACCTTCCACTTCGATACCATCTCTACCTACATCAACTCTAGTATACTTATGAATACTCTTGTGCTTAAAGAAAGTATTACATACATACATACTTCTCTCTCTCCTCACAAAAATCAATCATCTTCCTACATTTTCATTTTCTCCCGACACCCCAAAACCACATGTTATACCATTCCTTTTTGATCACCTATCCAACTATTTAGGTCACCAAACACAATCAATCTGAAGTTCCTACTCACCCAATCCAAAACATCATTCAGAAATATATATATATATATATATATATATATATATATATATATATATATATATATATATATATATATATATATATATATATATATATATATATATATATATATATTTTTATATATATATACTATACTATATATATATATATATATAATATATATATATATATATATATATATATATATATATATAACCTTCCACAGTTCTTTTGCAAAGTTCGCAGGTGCAATGAGGAGCCCATTGCTTGTCTTGGCCCCCAAGATGCATCCAACAGGCACATTATGCCTTATAGGCCCCGCACATTTGAGCAGATGTATCCACAGGGTACATAAACAATTCCCATAAATTCTACCAGACGTAACATAATTCATCTGTCTGATATTTGCAACCTCTTGATTATAGCTCTGCCTGAATGCAATCAAAACAACATTTCTCACTCGAACAGCTAATAGAAGACTGATGACTAGTCAACTAACTATATTGATACCTGAGCTTACTTTCTCTGTATTTATTTCGTCATTTAAGTTGCCAGAAAGCTCAAGAAATAAAAATATGACGTGTATTTAAAAATATTAATTTTCTCTGAAATATAATAGATTAGTGATGGACATGACATCCGCATCCGCATCCGCATTTGCGGAACATCCGCACCTAAATTGACATCATCCGAATCCGCACCTAACGGCACATCCGCATCCGCATCCGCATCCGCATCCTCTTTTGAAAATTGAGGATGTTGCGGATGTTTTCTACATTTGATTAAAGGCATATAAAATAAATATTTTGTCATCTTTATCATGGGAGTTTGTGGGAATAATTGTAATTTTGAATTTCGATTTCTTTACATATATATATAAATATATATATATATATATATATATATATATATATATATATATATATATATATATATATATATATATATATATATATATATATATATATATATATATATATATATATATATATAATCTAAACCGTGTGCGTGGAAGCAAGAAATGAAGCGGAGAGAGAGTGAAGAGGAGGGCAAAGGAGGAGGTGGCTTAGAAGCTAACAAAGGAACTGATGGATGATGAGAGAAACAAGAAGAAGAATTTTCATTGGCAGAACGTATGGGGAACGAAAGAGTAGAATATATAATATCAAAGATAAAATGGAGAAACATTGGTAAGCCGGAGAAAAAAACAAAAAGGTGGATAGAGTACTTTGATGAGTTGTTGAATGTGGAAGACTGCAGTCCGGAAGAGGAAGAGAGGGAGAGAAGAGAGGGAGGAGGAGAAACTTGGAGAGGGGAGAAGAGGGAGGGGAGGGGGTAACGGAGAAGGAATTTGAGGAGGCGTTAAAGAAAAGAAGAGTGGAAAAACTCCTGGTGAGGATGGGATAAATATTGGAGTTGCTGAGGGAGTGAGGAGAGGCTGAAAGCCTTGATGCTGAGATTTCTGAACAGGTGTTGGGTGGAGAGTAGAGGAGTGCCGGAAGGATGGGGAAGGGTCAATAATAGTTCCCATTTATAAAGATAGGGGGACACAGGAAATTGTAAAAATTATGGGAATCTCTCTAATGGATCACATGGCGAAGTTATTTGAAAGAATATTAGAAAGAAAATTAAGATAAAAAATAGAGCCAAGATTGGGTGAAGAGCAGTATGGGTACAGAAGTGGTAGAAGTACTACAGATTTAATGTTTGCATTAATTAAGAATGATACAGGAAAAGACATGGGAATACAATAAGAAGGCATATATCGCCTTCATAGACTTAAAGAAAGCATTTGATTCTGTACCCAGAGAGAAGCTGTGGAGAGTTCCGGAGAGGGATTATGAAGTTGGAGGCAGACTGATAAAGGCAGTAAGAAGTACATACGTGAATAGCATAAGTAAGGTAAGAACAGGATATAAAAACGAGGAATGGTTTGAGGTAAAAACTGGAGCAAGGCAGGGTAGTGTGCTGTCGCCGATACTGTTTATAGCGTATTTGGACACAGTCATAAGAGGTGTAAAGAAGAGTTTAGAGATTGACGGAAACATCATGGTATATGCAGATGATTTGGCGTGTTGGTGTGGAGATGGTGGGTTGAAACAAATGGTGCTGTGTTTCGCAGAAAAGTTGAAAGAAACAGGATTGAATATGAATGTGGAGAAAAAAGAAATAATGGTAGTAAGCAAGGAGAAGTTGATAGTGAAGGTAGACAGTGAGGATTAAAAGTAATGGATAGATAGGAAGCACTTGGAAGAAGAGGGGTGTGCAAAAGGAAATTATAGGTAGGATTGAGCAGTATGTAGGACTGTAAGAGCAGTACTACCCCATCTTGAAAGATAAATATATGAACAAGAGGTGAATAGAGCAATATACGAGGGAGTGTTGACACCAACACTGTTGTATGGGGCGGAGACATGGAGCATGACAGGGAGGGAGGAGAGTAGACAGCGGAGATGAATGTGTTGAGGACAGTGATTGTAAAGACGAGAAGAGACAGAGTGAGAAACGAGACAGTGAGGGAGAGTGTGGGTGTGAAACCCATGATGAATAAAGTGGACGCAGCCAGACTGAGATGGTGGGGACACCTGGAGAGGATGCAGGGAGAGAGAGCTGCCAGCAGGAGGTGGAGGTGGAGACCGGAGGGAGTGAGACCGAGGGGAAGACCGCGGAAGAGGTGGAGAGAGACACAGTAGAGGATTCGTTGAGGAAACACCAGATGCCTGCAATGGATGAGCTGTTGATGGCGGATGGGATCGTGATGGATAGAACAAGGAAGCGGAGTGAGCCCACACACGCTCGTAAGCCTGACTGGGAGACAATGTAAGATATATATATATATATATATATATATATATATATATATATATATATATATATATATATATATTTATAATAATAATAAATATATATATATATATATATATATATATATATATATATATATATATATATATATATATATATATATATATATTATCATGTCATGTCATGTACATCCACTAATATATATATATATATATATATATATATATATATATATATATATATATATATATATATATGTATATATATATATATATATATAATAATAATATATATATATGTATATATATATATATATATATATATGTATATATATATATATATATATATATATATATATATATATATATATATATATATATAACTTCTTTAACTAATAATATATATATATATATATATATAACTATATATATATATATATAATATATAATAATATATATAATAATATATATATAATATTTAATATAATATATAATATATATATATATATATATATATAATAACAATAATATATATATAATATATATATATATAATAATAATAATAATAATATATAATAATAATATATATAATATATAACTCTAATAATAATATATAATAATAATAACAATAATAATATAAATAATATATGGAAATTGTATATGATTTTTTTAATTCGACTCAAAGAGTGAAACAATCCGCGTCACGTCATGCGTCCTCATCTCCTTTAAGATCCGCATCCGCATCGCATCCGCATCCTCATCATCTTTAAGATCCGCATCCACATCCGCATCCGCAAACAGTAAATTTTGACATCCGGTCCATCACTAAAATAGATCGTTTGAAAACAGTGATGTTCAGGTATTATTAACAAAAATCAAGAAGTTTGAAAGAGTTAATATTATTTTTCTGTTTTATAGACAGAAGCAGTTGTAAATAAATGCTGTCAAAGCAAGATATTTTTTTCTTTTATTTTTTTTTGTTACATAGTGATATATAATCAGAGCCGACAGATTCTGATATATATATATATATATATATATATATATATATATATATATATATATATACTCGAAACAACATATATTTGTATGTATATATATATATATATATATATATATATATAATATATATATATATATAATCTATATATTTATAATAATATTTAGTTATATATGTATAATATACAGCAATATATATATATATATATAATAATAGCATGACCATAATAATAACAATACTAGAAAAAAAAAGCGAACAACGCATAACTCGTTCACAAGAAAACAATAACTATATATATATATATATATATATAAATATAATAATATATAATAATAATATATATATATAATAATATATATATATATATATAATAATAATATATATATATATATATATATATATATACTATATATATATATATAATAATAATAATAATATAATAATATATATATTCAATTTTAAACCTTCGTTTATTTACTTTTCTCCTTCACTAATTCATACTGACGTAAATTTTTGTATGAATAAAATAATTAAATAAATAAAATGAAAAATAAATAAAAATAAAAAATAAAAATATATTATAATAAATAAATAAATAATTGATAAAGTAATTGACGTGTTTCGTCCTTCAGTGACCTTCCATTTCTTTCTTCTCTCCAAAATTTTTAGGAAATTCTTCGACATTTTCACTTTCTGACTTTACAATAGATTTCCAGAGAGCATGAGGCAGGAAATTATAATTAATGCTAAAAATATCTGCAATATATATATATAGATATTGATATCTATATATATGTATATATATATATATATACCGATATAAAGGATTGATATATATATAAATTATATATATACATATATATATATATATATATATATAACTATAATAATATGTAATATGTATGTATATATATATATAATAATAATATATGTAATATAATAATAATAATATATATATAATATAGTTTTAATAATAATTCAATAATATACATATAAAATAACAATAATGAATATATATATATATATCTATATATATATTTATATAATATATATATATATATATATATATGTAATAATAATATATATAATAATAATATATATATGCTATATATATATGTAATAATATTTAATAATATATGTATATATATATATATAATATATATATATAATAATAATATATGTATATATATGTAATAATAACATAATATAACCTTTATATACATATATATATATATCTTCAATAATAATATATATAGTAATAATAATATATATATATCTATATAACTTATATATATATATATATATACTATATATATAATTTAATATAACTCAACTAATGAAGCACAGATAGAGATGATTTGAAAAGTAAGAAGCTTAGAATAAATAGTCTAGTTTAGTCATTTGTTCGTTTGCGTAAATTAAATGACGAAATAGCATTAAAAAATTGTTTATGACGTTTAAAGAGGATTGAAAACAGATCATAAGGTTCTGAGTTTGGAACCATGCTAATAAAGAGGAAAGCTAAAATAGTTATCTCATAAGCAAATCGCACGATTATATTTTCCTGCTGTTCAGGTTAAGATAAAAATCACTAATTGAATAATGTCAAAAAAACTTTAAAGGTGATCAGAAAGGAAAGAATGAGAGATTTTATATGATCAAGTTTTCGATTCTGAGAATATAAATTTTTTTTTTATTTTATAGGTAAAAGAAAACGACACTTTCATCTAACCAAGAAGAGTATTTTTTCTTCACATAAAATATTCACTTTCTTTATCGTATTTCTTCATACCATTAATGACATACATTTTCAAATTTCTTTTTTCAAAAACTAAATCACAGACTGGATATCTTAAATTATTTAAAATATCAATTAAAAATACATTAAAATTGAAAAGTAATAAATTTTAATAGAAATTTAATCAAATGGGTTTCTAAACTCAATCAAAAGAATACTTAAAAAAAATGATTCCTCTTTAAATCCATCATTCGATCTTTTAACATGACAATTTTCACTCTTTTAATAGATGTTAGAATCCAAGAATTGAATATAAAGCTTTTTTTTATTGATTTAGTTTTCATTAGAAAAGTAAATAATTAAAAATCGATTTAAAAAATTTCAAACAATGTTACGAATAATGCTTCAAGGAAATCGTTAACCTCAAACTTGATAAGTTGTATGTAATATATATATATATATATATATATATATATATATATATATATATATATATATATATATATATATATATATATATATATATATATATATATATATATATATATATATATATATATATATATTTCAGCGTTGACTCCATAAACTTTTTACTACTCGTGCTCTCTCTCTCTCTCTCTCTCTCTCTCTATATATATATATATATATATATATATATATATATATATATATATATATATATATATATATATATATATATATATATATATATATATATATATATATATATATAATTAACACCCAAAATTATTCACATTAGATATTTCAGTTATTCCTATTTTACAGCTTTCCTTAACTTAAAGATTCGATCTTTATCTTTTATTTTCTTTCAAATTTATTTATTTTTCTCACAAATATATATATATATATATATATATATATATATATATATATATATATATATATATATAAATACTATAAATATATATATATATATATATATATATATATATATCTATATATATATATAATTTCTTACTATATACAGATGATTTTCGGCACAAATGGTCTGCAAATAAAATAAAGAATAGTTAATAATTTAGTTCTATGTATTTTCAATTAAGTGAGTTAATTTCTTACACAGAGAAAAAAACATTTTCACTATGTATACCATCACAAACATGCATGCAATGACTTTTACACTCATATATATATGTATATATATATATATATATACTATATATATATATATATATATATATATATATATATATATATATATATATATATATATATTACCTCAACATATACTATATATATATATATATATATATATATATATATATATATATATATATGTATATATATATATATACTATACCTTTAATACTAAATATATAGGAGTGGAAGCTCAAAGAAAGTAATTTTTATCGTTTTTAATAATAGATAAGTTATAATTTATTATAAATATAATATATAAACAATAATTATTAGTACTTCTTTATCAAAATGGAAGTGTTTTGAATATGCGAAAGTCAATGCGAATATTTAAAAACACCCGAATAACTAATATATATATATATATATATATATATATATATATATATATATATATATATATATATATATATATATATATATATATATATATAACTATATATATATATATATATATATATATATATATATACTCTGCGTCGCCCCGCACCCACAAGAGCAACAATACATATCTAAAAACTACAATATTTACAGGAAAAGGAATACATTTTTGGAATTCTGGTAAAATTTTAGTTAGGAAAATGTAAAAAAAAATTATTGCTTTTTTATTTTGAGGGCTCAGAGCCCGTCGGGGCCCAGAGGGACGTTCGTTCCCCAATCGTCCACCGGCAATGAGAGGCCCGACTCCTTCCATATTTGCGGTTTACCGGGAGGTATTCCATTAACTAAAAAAATTTTTACATTTTCTAATAAAAATTGGGATTTAAATGTATTTTATTTGCTGCTATCATTATCTTTAAGATACGGCTTTCGGCTATGTATTACCATATTACTATAATTATTAACATAATTTTTTTTTTACATTTTCCTAACTTAAATTTTACAGGATTCAAAATGTATTCTTTTTCTATAGCTATTGTAGTTTTTTAGATATTTATTGTTGCTCTTGTGGAGGCTGACATATATATATATATATATATATATATATATATATATATATATATATATATATATATATATATATATATATATATATATATATATATATATATATATATATATATATATATATATATATATATATAACTATATATATATATATATATATATATATATATATATATATACAGGATATACTCTAAAAAAATAATAATAAAGAATAGTGAAAACGAAAATCGTCGCTCTACTTAGGAAAAAAAGTTACAGCCTCTCAAAGTTGTAAAAACTATAGGGTTTGTAAGAAAGAAAAAATAAAATTTTTCGTACATCTAGTATTTCCAAAAAAATATAAATGAAGAATATTGAAAGCAAAAATCGGGCTCTTTTTAGGAAAAAAGTTACAGCCTCTCAAGTTAAAATTTTTCCATAGACTTTCTTATAATAAAAATTAGTGGGCCTCATGCTCGTTTTAGGAGGGCCATCCTAGTTAAATTATGATAAGATTTATTAATTCTACATAGATTTTCTCTGTGCATACCTTTATCATAACCTGACTTAGAGGGCTTGAAATGAGACCTAACCTGGATCGATCAATATTGAAAAGTCTATGGGATTTTTTTAAACTTTTCCTAAAGAGAGCAACAATTTTCGTTTTCACTATTCATTATATTTCACAGAGTACTCAGTCATAAAAATCGGGGTTGACAACCCTCTGGGTAACAATTACCATATATATACAGTATATATATATATATATATATATATATATATATATATATATATGTATAAATAACCATATAGGTAATTATATATATATATATATATATATATATATATATGTGTGTGTGTGTGTGTGTGTGTAGGTGTGTGTGTGTGTGTGTGTGTGTGTGTGTGTGTGTGTGTGTGTGTGTGTGTGTGTAGGTGTGTAGGTGTGTAGGTGTGTATGTGTGTGTGTGTGTTTTTTTTGGAAAACAAATAAACATGTAGTGTGCGGTGTGTGATGAACAGACACCTTTAGCTGCGAAGGAGTAAATATAAAAAGGTGGAAATAAATATTATAGCCTTTCTAAAAATTTTTATTAGAACATTATCTTTGAATTCCAACAAGATCGCCTAAAGCAGAAACAATATAATAATGACGGATGAGGGACTAGAGCATTTTTAAAAACTTATATATCTATATATATATATATATATTTGTTTATTTTTATATATATATATATATATATATATATATATATATATATATATATATATATATATATATATATATATATATATATATATATATATATATATACATATATATATATATATATATATATATATATATATATATATATATATATATATATATATATATATATATATATAAATATATATATATATATATATATATATATATATATATATATATATATATATATATATATATATATATATATATATATATATATATATATATATATATACTATTATCTTTTCTTTTTCTATAAATCTATTTATATATATATATATATATATATATATACTATATATATATATATATATATATATATATATATATATATATATATATATATATATATATATCTATATATATTTGTATTTATACTAAAATATATTTATATATATATATATATATATATATATATATATATATATATATATATATATATATATATATGAATTTATGTACAGGACCACCACGGTCACAAAGAGGCTTTGCCACATCTCGAAGAAATCTAGCAGGTCCACTTTTGGACATGGCTCATATATATATATATATATATATATATATATATATATATATATATATATATATATATATATATATATTTATATATATATATATATATATATATATATATATATATATATATATATATATATAATAACTTAATATAATATATATATATATATATATATACTGCTGCTATATCTGCATATATGATGTGTGTGTAATAAGATAACAAGAAAATTAGTCTATAAATGACTCAGTAAATAAAATGTGAAGGTAAATAAAAATATATCCTTACATTATTACAAATAGTCCTAATATTACATAAAATCAAATGTTATAAAGATTTTAGTTCTTTGAGATAAGAAAATAGAGTTACTATTAAAAGTGAAGGATTCGAAAATATAATTTATAAATCTTTTAGGTGTTATAGACCATAGAGTAGGAAAATGACGACGGCGAATGGGGCCCAGTTGAGGACAATCAATGAAGATATGATGAACTGATTGCTGGGTATGGCGACCGCAAAGTTTGCAGAAAGGAAGAGGATCCCATGACATGTAGTGGCTGTGAGTGATGTTTGCAAATACGGAGGCGTGCAAATATCACCTCGTGCAAGCGCTTTCGTCAGTGAAAAGACCACTCATCAATGCGCTCGGCTTTATATTTCAGTTTCGCCCCTCATGATCACTCTTAGCACTCCTGCAATAAGAACAACCTTGTCGAGAGCAGAATAATAATCAGTTGATGGGAAGCGACCTTTGAGAATGGAATACGGGAGGTATCTAGAACAGCTTCGGAAAGAAAAGGCTGCCATTTTCGCTTCTCTGTTCGTGATTTCTTTGTCAGTTACCTCTACATAGTATGATTTGTGTCTTACGAGAGTGGAGCAGCCGAAAAAAACTTTTTGTAGAGCGGACACCATTGTGTTTTTATATTTGGGGCTTTAAGAGCCTGGAGGGCGGTAAGCGAATCTGAATAAATTACATAAATGTGGTCTTGGTTAAAGAATTGAATTCGAGATAGGCCAATCATTATAACCACTAATTCTGCCGTAAAAGTTGAAGCATGAGGGGGAGGATATGACAGAGGTTGCTGTCAGGAAAGACAGCAGATGTACCATTTAGAGCCGTCAGTAAACACTGGAGTAAATCCACCGTGAACTGCGGAATGAGAAAATAATGATGCCCTTAACAAGGCAACGGCTGGTTAGATTTTTAGAGAGGTCAGGAACAGGGAATAGCCAAGGTGTACACCCTTCATCATAAGAAAACGGCAGCACCTTTTGCAAAGAGATGTTGAGGAAGTTTGGGACGTTATAAATTGCTTGCAAACGGACAGTAAGGTTGATTCTGAGGTATCTCTCGCAGAATCGGTAATAGAGCAAACTGTATTGGGTTTTGAAAGTGAAGATAAATTGTTCAAATGATGTAACCCCTTCTAAGAGAGAGTGACATCACATCGGATTCAACTTCAAGGCTCACCAAAGGAAACTATAGGAAAGCTCTAGTGGAGATATGGAGTGCTTCATTTTGAATGGGATTTAAAAGGTGTAGTAGAGTTGGGGAAGCCTAACCGGATTAAGGCGATGTGGAGAGGTAAAAGGGACTTGAGATTAGAACCCCAAGATTTTGAGGTGAGTTTACGTAATAGGTCAAGCGCGTGATGACAAGTCGTTTTTAGAAGTTTAATGTGTGATACGTATGTTAAGTGGTCATCTAGAATGAGTCCTAGAAATTTGACGTGAAGTTACAGGAATGGGTGAACCATATAAGGTTAGGTTCGCGGGAGGAAGGTGGCAGGTTCTTCGACTCCCTTTTTTCTAAATAGTACTGCTGAGGTTTTGGTGGGTGAGAAATGGAAGCCATGAGAGTTACCCCATTGTGAAATATTCTCAATAGCTAGTTGAAGTTGCCGTTCAAGAAATGGCAGCCTGACACCGGCAATATATAGCGCCAGGTCATCAACATACAGAGAAAAATTGACCGTGGCTTTGATAGAAGTAACGATTTTATTGAATCCGAGAGCAAATAACGATAAACTCAGAGCACTGCCCTGCGGAATGACTTCTTCCAGATTAAAGCGGCGTGATAGAACAAAAGGGAACAGAACTTGGATGGATCTGTTTGACAGAAGACATTTTCAATAAAAGATTTTTCAAGGTCAAAAGACACCAAGAACCATCCCACCAGTTGAGAAGGCTTCCCTGATGTCATGGTCCAGTTTTAACAAGGGATCCGCAGTCGAACGATTTTTGCGGAAACCAAACTGAAAGTTTGAAAAACCTGGCGACTCTCCAGAACAGGGAGAAGGCGGCTTGAAACCATTTTCTCCATTAATTTGCAAGTATGACAGGAAAGCAAAATTGGTCTTTGGTTGCCCGTCAACTTCGGATCCTTCTCAGGTTTGAATAGGGATTACCAAAGCTGTAGTCCAAACAGATGAAAAAGAGGATTCGATAGAGATTCTGCTAAACAGACTCAGCAAGAACGCTGACGCAGAAGGGTGAATATGATAGGGTATAATGTACGAAATCATTTCTGGGCCAAGATGCACTGTCTTTACTATTTTTTAGTGCAGGTTGATATTCAGCAAATGTAAAAAGACGGTTATAAGAATGATTTTCCCCTTTTCCTGTTGAAAACTCTGGCAGTGCAGTGTTTATTTTCATTTTTTTGAAGGCTTCAGGATAGTGGAAAGAGCTCGAATGGCTAGAAAACTATAATCTAATGCATCTGCAAATGTTGCTAGAGCAAAGATAGTAGCGGTTATATCAGGCCCATAAGGGAGATGTGGATGAGAGTTGTTGGAGAGGCGAAGATATTTTTTACAACTTGCCTTTAAAGGGGGGTTGTTGTGTTGACAGTCAAAGCATAAGTTCGAAAGTATTGTTTACGTGATTGGCAATTAATTCGACGAGATCTTGCCGCAGCTGCTTTAAAAATAATCATGTTTGGAGTGGTGCGGGTCCTTTTGTATTACCTGTAGAGTTTTTTCTTCTCCCGGTTAGCTTATGCACACTCTTGAGACCACCAAGGGGTTGCCGAACGCCTACCTGCGGAAGATCGCGGGATGCAAGCTTCTACTGCTGTGATGATAACTTGTGGAAGAAGTTAAAGGCATCGTCTATGGTTGGAAATCGCTTGTTAAAAGGAGAAAGTGGGATACATGTAGCCTGATGGAAAGGAGCCCACTCCGCTTGGTCATAACCCCAGCTGGAAATGGGTTTTAACATTGGGCTCGATGCAAGTTCATTTAAGACTATTGGGTAATGGTCACTGCCGTATAAATAATCAAAGCGGGACCAGGTAAAGCGATCCATAATAGAATGGAAGCAAAAAGTAATATCTATACTTGAAGAAGAGTGTGTATTTAAACGTTCATATGTAGGGAGTCTTGTGTTAAGGCATCCCAGGGAAAAGGGTGTTAGGAGATCAACAAGGATCTTAGACTTAGACGAGGTGACAGAGTCACCCCATAAAGGGTGGCGAAGGTTGAAGTCTCTCAGTATAATTAACGGAGTGGGGAGCTGCTTAAATAAGTCAGCTAAGTCGGCCCTAGTATAATCGCTACTTGGAGCCAAGTTGATCGAACAACCAGTGAGGTCAGTAGACAGATGAATTCGTGCCGCATCTTCATGAAGTCTAGTTTGAAGAATGACTGTAGAATAAAGGACAGATTTGTGAATGAGTATTCCTGCACCTCCCCTATCATTGTCACCTCTTTTGCATAGAGGTTATTTGCGATTTCTATTCCGACAGCTGGAAGAAGTCTCGATAACATAGTCGAAGTTCCTGCAAATATACACACCTTGGTGTACATGTTTGTTAGTTGACCAAGATCTTCAAAATCAGAATAGTAGCCACGACAACTCTATTGAAGGAAGGGGTGGCCATGTTGTGTAATGAATAATATAAGGATGGTCTTTTTGAAACAATTGTCTCTATGTGGCTAGGGGTAATGTTGGAGGTGGATACAGATGAGGAGGAAAGGCTGAGACGTGGGTCCCAACAAGGAGCAATAAATCCTGGTGGTAAGGAATAGTTGTACAACAGAGATTTGGGTTGTACGACCGGTTTTGGGGGGAGTTTTCAGTGGTATTTGGTGAAGGGGCTTCGCCATGAATGCGAAGTAAGTTGAGTTCAACCAAGTCCATGTTATTATGTGGACTTGGTTGGTCGTTGGAAGAGCAGCCAGAGTACTCATGTTTAGGAATAGAAGCGATATCAGTATCTACCAAGCAAGCAGATTCAGAAATTTGTTGGGAATATAGGGCTGTTTCCATGGAAATGAGGGAGGAAGGTGTCATCTTTTTGAGAGGGTGTTGGAGTTGCGATATTGGGATCCGATATAGGATCCGTTGGGTTGACAAAGTCTAATACTGGAGACTTTGTCAGTGAGTCATGTGGGTGATTTTGAGAGACTGGACAATTTGAGCTAAGATGGGAGACCTCTGGGTCCCCTTTCATGCCACCAACAGATCCAGAACGCTTGGAGCGTTTGCGGTGTTTTCGTTGAACGGTTTCATTCCTCTCGGAAGCGTAGAGAGTATCAAGCTCTATTTGGGAACAATAATCCATTTCACCCAATAAGGGAGTGCTGAGATAAAAAATTCAGAAGAAGAATTATAGGAGGATTCATAAGAGCTGGAATAATCTTGCAAGCTATCAGAGGGTTGGTTGGTGAGTTGTTCGACAGCTGTGGTTGCTTGGATACAATCAATTGATGTAAATGATTTTGTCTCAGGAATAGACTTATGGCGAGCTCTTCTGAATTGATTTTTTAAATCTGGTGTCCGTGTGTTCTGCTATAAAACCTCAGATGTTTTGTATTTTAACGAGTAATCTTTGATTTTGTGCTTATTGTTTGGATTTTGTTTAGGGATATCTTTTTCAAGAGTTGGAGTAATGGTGGGAGACGGATTAGGGGACAAAGGTGCAGGTATCTTACCTGAGTTTGGTGAGCTAATCGGGGCTGTATGGGGTAGAGTTTCTTCTCAGGAAATGCTCCCCAAGCTATGTGGAAAGTAAACCAACTTAGTTTCATTGCTGGTTAGTTGAAAACTAGTAGTCATGGTAGGGTTGTTGAAGGCATTTTGGGCGGAAGTTTGAATCGAGGGCTGCTTTTTAACTATTTGAATAGTTGGTAATATAGGTAATGCAGACGAGCAGGTTAGAGTACCTGAGAGTCTCGCTGGGAATGGGGGAAGAGTTCTACTGAAATGGAGTTGTGTCGGTGGGTTGACACGTGGAGACGAGGAGGTCGACGCAATTGCCTTGATCTTGTAGGATATTTGTTTTGAGCTGGTGTATAGCATCTCTCCTGCTCAATTTTTGTATAGTGCATAACTCCAAAACCTCCTATTCAAACAGGTAAGACGGGCATTTTAGGGAAGAGGCACTGTGGGGTCCTCCACAGTTTTTGCAATGTGGTGTGTTTTCACATGAAGTACGAAATTCTTCTCCGCAGACTGCGAATATGTCATGCGGTCCTCTACTGTATTTTCGGGGATGACCAAACCGCTGGCATTTAAAGTAACGTCTGGGTTGGGAATAAACCTACGAACACTGTAGCTTGCAAACCCAAATTTCACCTTAGTAGGTGAATAAGGGGTGCTATAGATCAGCAGTACACGAGAATTTTGGGGTGTTCGGCGAGTTCCGACGTAGGGAAAACCTATAAACGTTTGCTACAGGAAATCTTTTCTGCTTTATATTTCTTAGAATGACAGCAATATTTTCGTCTTTCTGTTCTAAAGAATAAATAGTGCCTTTTGATGTATTTCTTATTTCATCAGGAGTGGAAATAAGAGGGATGCTTCCGAGAGACTTTAAGGATGACAGAAGATGTAAATTTGATTCCAGGTAGTAGCTTGAACGAGAAGGGACCGATTTCTCATTAACATGTCTGTGGTCTTTAATTTCTAAAAAAAAATCAAGTGTATTGCTAAGAATGATGGTACTTGCTCAGTAAGGCCTTAGGAGGTGGTGGGTTGCAATAAGTTCAACATTTGGAATGTTGTGTCAGCTGACAGTCCCGGAGGGGGAGCAGCATACGGAGTAAACAAATGAGAATGAGTAGGACGAGGGGTACCTTTTCGGGGTTGCCAAAACCGTCTGTTCACCTGGGATGTCAAGAGCGTGCCAGGTGACGGATTGCTAAGGGTAGGCAGAGGACTTCCAGATGAATAGGAAGGAATCACGACATCAATACTCGAAGTGCAGTTCAGGAGAGTAAGTTCTTTAATTGGGTGAATATTCAATAATCGTCAAATTCTTTAGTTTTCGAGGTGAATTAAGGTTTTGCATGGTATATTAAATTAAAGTGGTCCCCATTATTTTGTGTCGAGCCCTATGAGGTGAGAACCGCGCTAAGCGACGAAGAATCTTTATTATAGATCATTCAGATGGGTTAGGGAAAAAGACCCAAACCTGTTGCTAGGTCGTATGCACCAAATCACGAAGGAGGAAATGCGGTTCACACCCCTTCAGCACAGATGACGCCAAGTGCCCTCCATAAGGAAAAGGAAGGGGTGAAATCAGCGTTCATCTACCTCTCTGAAGAAAAAAAATTAAAAACTGTAGCGGAGGAAGAGGATTAAAAGATAAATAAAAAATTAAGGGAAAAGGAAGAAATTAAATCGAAAACTGAGGGGAAAGGAAGAAAACTATAAGAATGCATATGTGACAAATGCCCATACTAGTGTACCAGTATGTGCACCAGCATGTGACAAATGTACATACTAGTGCTGGAGCCACAGGGATTCCTCAAAGTCCCTCTAGTGTTGATTCTTATCCCTATGCCATGCTCATGGTTGTATACCAAGATCATAACATCGTAATAACAGCCAATACTCCCCTGCGAGAATATATATATATATAAATATATATATATATATATATATATATATATATATATATATATATATATATATATATATATATATATATATATATATATATATATATATATATATATATATATATATATATATATATATATATATATATATGCGATCTTTATTTATTTGCTGATTGCAAGCGATCAGCGATCAGCGATCAAGCGATCAAGTAATCTTCTCCTTTTGAGATTTTTACATTTGAGCATAAAATTTGCTTATTCCCTTTTAATGATCTTGCTGTAAAATAAAATTCAAATAATTTCATTTTTATTACTCTATGAAGCTATGTTTTCCAAATGTCAATGAATACCATTACATTATTGAAAGAAATTAAAATATATAAACTGAAAAGTAACATAAAGCTACTTTTTCCGTCAATCAATTAAATTATTAACTTAATTCCTTCAGCTAATGTTATTACAAATACTTTAAACTTGACACTATACGTGACTCTGGGATTAATTAAATGATACTGGAGAAATTTCAGCATAATTAAAAAAGTGTCGTTAGTATTATGCAAATTAGTAATAGGATTATTCGTTTCAGTAAAATTTTTACATAAGGACATTTTGTAATCATCATTACCAGAAATATTCAAACTTTTAATTCTTATTTGCATTCAAATTCTTACTTCCTATATATATATATATATATATATATATATATATATATATATATATATATATATATATATATATATATATATATATATATATATATATATATATATACATATACATATATATAAATATATATATATATATATATTTATATATTTATATATATATATATATATATATATATATATATATATATATATATATATATATATATATATATATATATATATATATATATATATATATATATATGGGATATACAATCTCCGTTTCCCTCTCTGGCTTGGACGGAGGTCCTGCCTTTTTAAAGATCTCCGGCTCCAGCCGGAGACCACTAGTCTCCAGCTTTCTCCCGGCCGGCCTATATTTTTAAAAGGTAGTTTGGAAAATAAAAATAGTTATAATTCATTGAAAGTACTAATGAGACATTTAATGAATTAAATTTATTTAGAAGAATTGATTCATACAAAAAGTTTCAAAAAAAAATTACAATATATTTTGTTGTAGTGACAATATAAGTCAAACTAATAACTAATATTATAACTATAATAATATATAATAATATGAATAGGTCTATATGACACCATTTACTAAATTGACTAATTATTTTGATAAACAACTTAAAAGGGTTTGATATCCAAAATGACTACCCCTAACAAAAAATACACTTTTGATAAATCTAGCTTTAAAAATGCAATACAGAAATAGGTAAATGAAATTGGTAAAAGAACTTTTAAACTACATGCCATATCTGACCAAAAGACTAAAAAAATTATAATTTATATCCTTAATCTTTAAATTATTAAATTTTTTAATTATTAACATATATACATTTATATATATATATATACCGTTAAGACATATATATATATATATATATATATATATATATATATATATATATATTTATATATATATATATAATTTTATATATATAATATATATATATATATATATATATATATATATATATATATATATATATATATATATATATAATGTATATATATATATATATATATATATATATATATATATATATATATATATATATATATATATATATATATATATATATATATATATATATATATATATTATATATATTCTTCTCTATTTATCATTATATATTATAAAGTGCATGTACCAGCTGTTATCGATACTGTATGGAGTATCATAATAGAACTTTGAGAATATTCGATTATATTAAACACAAAGTCTGTGAAAGGAAAGTTAAATAGCTTATGCGTTGCTATTTAGGTAACCATTCTCTAATATTTAAAATCAAATGCTCTTAAATTATGATGAAGAAACAGGAGCTGATCAGCTAGTGTTGGAGAAAGACAATTCCTTTTACTTGTATAAATATTTCCTGCTTGGCTAAACATTCTCTCGCTAAATACACTTGAAGGTGGAGCAGAGAGATATTTCCTAGCTAATTCAGGTAAGATGCAATCAGGATAAAGAGCTTTTCTTTCTTTCCACCATAACAGTGGATCAGCATCCGAATTTCGTTCCATAAGTGGTGCTGCAAAATATTTATCCACAGTAGTTTGAATAGTATTTTCTAATTTATGTTGTTTTCTCTCACTGCTGCTTCTACGTTTGCATTTTAACTTTTTTCTCCTTTGATCAGTTCCACTTGGTTTGATTATATCTGAATATTCTTCATTTTCTTCTGACGATTTTTCTTGTAGCATGTCATCAAAGCACTTTCAGAAAATTGAAAGTGTTTCCTTCTCAATATCTGCCGTTTCATTTCAGATTCTTCATGTGAATCTGTATGAGACTGATCATTTTGATAATCATTTTATTCATCAGAATCTGAACTTAATGTAATATTTTCTTTAACTTTTATAAAAAGTTTTACTTCTTCTTTGAGCATAAATTTTATTTTATTCTGATCAATAATATCAAAGGAAGCTAATTTGTATTGTGGATTTAGAACTGTTGCAAGTACATAAAGTTTCTTCTCTTTAATGGTACCAAAACGTTCAGTAACAGAATTTAAAAGTTCATCTTTCATAGTTTTTACAAGTTTTTACTAAATTTTTCTGCAGGTATTACAAAAGATAAATCTACATCATCATCACTCGCTCTTTTAGTTAATTCTTCAAATGGTTGTAGCAATCTAATTATATTCTCCATTAGCTTCCAGTGATTTGCATTTAAGATTTCTAGATTGTTTTTCGAATTTGAAGAATATATAGTAATTGCAATTTTTTGCTCTATGATCCTTTGCAACATATAATATGATGAGTTCCATCTTGTTTCCACATCTTGGATAAGCTTGTGTATTGGCAAATTTTGAGATTTTTGAATTTCAGTTAACTTAGTTGTAGCAATTGGTGATCTACTAAAATGACCTACAATTTTCCTACATAAAGTAATTAAATCTTAAATTGATTTTTGAGAAAATATAGCATCATGTATTACTAGCTGTAAGGAATGAATAAAACATGTCTCATTTATAACACCTGTCGCTCTCATACATTTTGTAATGTTTGGTGCATTATCTGTTAGGACAACATGAATATTTTCTTTTTTTAAATCCCAGCTCTTAAATATTTCCTCACTTTTTAGACATATATTTTCTGCTGAATGAGAAACACTAAAACTACTGATTTGCAATGTTCCACTCTTCCTTTGAAAATCTTTATCAATCCAATGCCCTGACATACTTATAAAGCTTTCATTGTTATATGAGCAAGTCCAAATATCTGATGTTAATGATATTGCTTGAATTTCTTGCAGCTGAAGTGTTATTTTGTTCTTTACCCTTTTATATATTGTTGGGATAATCTCTTCTGAAAAGAACCTCCTTGATGGAATATTATATTGTGGACATACGTGATTTATTAATCTCTTAAATCCAATGTCTTCTACAAAAGAAAATGGCAGATTGTCCACAGCAATCATTTCCCCAATTTTGAAATGAATTTCTGTGCTTTTTCTATCATTAATGTCCCAAATCTTTGTTTTCTCAGTTATTTCAAACAGTGTAGGCTGAAGAAATCTTTTTTTAATAGAGGTAGAAGTTGATGATATGGATGGACATGGATCATCATCTCATCGGGTATGGCACGCGTCACTGCTCTCCAAACTCCCCTCCTTTGGGTTTCCTCCTTCTCTTTGCTTACTTATGTCTAGCTTTCTTTCAAATCGCTCAATATCGGCTGTTGTTGATGGGG
>JABUQX010147149.1:0-2500 GCA_015478945.1 Trachelipus rathkii
TATTGTACTTCGTTCAGTTCGATTTGGGTGTTTAACCGTTTTCGCATTTATCGTGACGCTTTCGCGTTTTCGTGCCACTTCATTCTGATCATCTTTATATTGATATTGATGATAGAGTGGCCTGTGTTACGCCAATGACTTGTTAAAGCTGAATTTATGCTGTCCTTGTGCAAGTCATCTGTATAGTGTTGATTTTTTCTTCTTTGCAAATCTATGGTTTCACCTATATATGTTTTATTGCAAGTATTGCAAGGGATGTGATATATATACAGCTTTGGGGGGAGATTTTCTTTTCGCTTTGGGGTTTGAGAATGTTTAAGGTGATTTTATTTGATGGAATGAGGTAATATTTTTTGGTAATATTTGTTTTAACGAATATAATGGTAATTGAGGAATTGGTAAAAAGGAGGTGTTGCTATTTTTCGGGGGAAAGGTGCTATAGTTGTGGATGTATTTAGTTTCTTGTGCTAGAAGAGGGGGAGAGCATATACGAAAGGCACGGAGAAATAGAGATGACAGAACAGCTAATTTTGTGTTTGGGGAATGATTAGATAGCCAATGTATATAGTTTGGTGCTAATGTTGGTTTTCTATATATAGTAAATTGCAAGTAATTGTTATTCCATGTGATTAAGGTATCGAGGAAGGGGATAGAGTTGTTGGAAGGCATTTCTATCATATACTGAACTGAAGGATGAATAGAGTTAATATAGTTTAGGACATCATTAGGGTTGGTGTTGTGAGGGAGAGAGACAAAAATGTCATCTACATATCTAATCCATAAACTATTGTTTAATAAAGGGTGGGGTAAAATAAGATAAAATTCTGTTAGTTCCATATACATGTTACTGAGTATGGGAGACAGTGGGGATCCCATACTCAGGTCAAGATTTGTTTGTAATATTTGCCATTAAAATGAAAGAAGTTATGTTGTAATGAGAGATTGGCCTTCCCGTTTCATATATTAAAACAGCTCATTAATCTCTCATTACAACATAACTTCTTTCATTTTAATGGCAAATAGCAACACCTCCTTTTTACCAATTCCTCAATTACCATTATATTCGTTAAAACAAATATTACCAAAAAATATTACCTCATTCCATCAAATAAAATCACCTTAAAAAACACATTCTCAAACCCCCAAAACCCAGAAAGAAATCTCCCCCATGACTGTATATAACATCCCCTGCAATACTTGCAATAAAACATATATAGGTGAAACCATAGATTTGCAAAGAAGAAAAAATCAACATACAGATGACCTGCTCAAGGACAGCATAAATTCAGCTTTAACAAGTCATAGGCGTAACACAGGACAATATCAACAATATAAAGATGATCAGCAATATCAATCACACGAACCATCGCAAATCATGGAATCCTTTTGCATTTATAATATTAACAACTACAATAAGCATCCCTGTTAAGATAGATTTCATACAAAATGAATATCTGAAAACATCAAATATTTCAAAACACCATGAAGAAAATAGCAGACCAACTGAAACACTTGAACTGATGAAGATCAAGAAAGAAATCCAGTCCCTTAGCCTGAAGAGGTCTCGCGTGTCGGGACAAAAATTAGCTTTCCTTTTTAAAATTTATTTCATTAAAAAAAAGTGTCTTTAACAATGTTTTTTAATTTTGTGTACATTTAGTAATAAAATGAAGTGACAGTAAAGCATAACACTAAAAAAGAATCCAAGGGCTTCCTCTCTAAAGGAGTATATATATATATATATATATATATATATATATATATATATATATATATATATATATATATATATATATATATATATATATATATATATATATATATCTATATATATATATATATATATATATATATATATATATATATATATACATTAATATTTAAATAAATAAATACGTTAATATTTTAACAATTATATTTATTTCCTTTTCCGAATTCGTTTGATATATCAAATTTCGAATATTTTTTTAAAAACTCCGGAAAAAATTATAATTTAATAATTTTAATTTGAAATCCTGGTAAATACCAAAAAAAAAGTTTATTATATTTTGGGTATGTTTATATATTTTGCATCAATTTATAACAAAGGTGTATTAAAATAAATATATTTTTATTTTGTTTGATTTAACCCTCTATTATTTAGTGTAAATTTAAATTTAACCCCGGTAGAAAACCCCGGTTTTTCCTGATTTTTGGCAGGGGCTGGGGCCGGGGTCGCTAAAAATGGCCGGGGTTGGCCGGGGCCGGGGCCGGTCGGTTCCCTAATCGTCAGATATTGTTTAATGATGGTGGGTAATATGGTTAGAATATTTTATTATCAGAGTGCAAGGGAGGGTTAAGATCATGAGAGATGTGGTAACCTTAAGGAGGTCTTGGTGTGCAGGAGACCTGGGTAGGTCCGTGGTAATTCAGCTTCTCTGGAGGAGGATAGCGCAAACGAACATAAATCACCACGCAAAAAAAACAGATGCTCGACATGAGATCAATGTGTGTCACTTTG
>JABUQX010147150.1:0-12500 GCA_015478945.1 Trachelipus rathkii
CGTGTGCTGATTCAATTTATAGATTTGGGTGTTTAACCGTTTTCCGCATTTATCGTACTTCGTGCGCCGCTTCATATATGTATATATATATATATATATATAATCTCTTAAGATCCCTATAACACAACTTCAACACAATCACAACACACAAAATTTACTTCCATAAAAATCAACACAGATTTCACAACTATTTAAAATAATAAGTCGACATATCAACTCTCATTACTCTCTATCTAGCCATTAAAATACTGAATATTCCACACAAAATACTCATTAAAAAAACACTCAATAAGGAATAAAATAAAACTATATTTACATGACTCATTTTGTCAAATTAAAGCAAAAAAAAAGGTTGACAAATTGTCGAACACGAAATAAAAATCGATGTTAAAATCATTTTAACCTTTTAAAAATTCTAAATTTAGATATACGTTAAACGTCATCCTATTCTGCATTATGATTATAAAAGTTAAAAAAAATTTAATGATTAAGATTTTGTCGCATATATATATATATTATATATATATATATATATATATATATATATATATATATATATATATATATATAAATATAGATATAAAAATATATATATATATATATATATATAACTATATATATGTAATATATATATATATATAAAAATTTAAAAAAATATTAATAAAAATATATATATTAATATTTATATATATATATATATATATATATATATATATATATATATATATATATATATAACATAATATATATATATATATATATATATATATATATATATATATATTTATATATATATATAATATATATATATAATAACAATAATAATAATATATAATAATATATATATTATATATATTATATATGTATATATATATATATATATATATATATAACATATAACCATATATATATATATATATATATATATATACTTATATTATATATGTATATATATATATATATATATATATATATATATATATATATATACTTTATATATATATATATATATATATATATATATATATATATATATATGTATATATATATATACTACCGCACTATATATATATCAAATCTTCCTCTCCTACCCCAGATTGGTTGTGAGGTGCGCAAAGCATACACCAGAAAAAGAAAGGCCAATAGATGGACATGACCTCAGTTGAAGGGCCCCTCCCCCGGGAAACCCCCCCCACATTCACTCCACGCTCTTAAGTGAGAGCTCATCGCAGTCAAAGAAATCCACCCTAGGGTTTCACAAGACTGCGACGGTGGTATTTAGTCAGTGTAGGGTTCATCCCTTGGGACAGTCCCACAACCATAACCCCTCGCAAAACCCCGCCATTCAGTCCTATTAAACATCTTTTTCTTGACTCTGCTACACTTATATTTTTCTTCCACCTCCCAGCCGGTCAATTCCTAACACACTCATCACTATACATCCGCTTTACCAGCCAACTTACATATATTCTTTCCATATGACCAAACCATCTTAATATGCTCTCGTTTGTTCTCCCATTTACGCCCTTCTTCACCCCACATAATTCCCTAACACGTTCATTCCTCATTTTATCATTTTTTCTCCCTCCTAACACGCCCCTAAGAATTGTCTATCTGAACAGATTGTGCCTTAGATCTTTATCTCTTATTCCACACCATAGTTTCACTTCTATACATTAACACCGGCAGCAACATGCTTTCATGTAAAACCCTAGTTCACTCAAAACTTAGTCCCTTTGTATTCACCAAGGATTTGATTGTACCAGCAATTAACCTTCCTCCCTTTCACGACTTTCTTACTACACTCTGCCACTTCCTTTCCCTTGTCATCCAGTTGATATAGTCTAAATATTTAAACGCAAATACTTTTTCCAATTGCTCACCATCCAACATGACTTTACACCGCGGAATTTCCTCATTTACTACTATCAACTTATCTTATACACATTTACTTTCAAACCACTCCTTTTACACACCTTGAAAAACCTGTCTACCTAACCTCTCAAACTTTCTTCATATTCACTATAGAAAACGAAATCATCAGCTTAGCAATAAGCACGGCACCCTCCACTCCCTTCCATTTTCCATCAGTCTAACACCTTCCGCTACCACCTCTACCTCTAATCTTTCAACACCCCATCCATATACAAATTAACAAGAAAAGGAGAGGCCGAGAGATTCCGACTCCTGCCATCTTTGTGGTTTACCCTATGGTATTCCTTTAGTCAAAGTAATACCATAGTGTAAATTATTCTTTTTAACTAATGGAATACCATAGGGTAAACCGCAAAAATGGCAGGAGTCGGGGCCTACCGGGGGACGACAGGGGGACTTCGTCCCCCTCTGTCCCGTCGGCTCAATCCCCCTAAATGGAGAAAATAAAAAAAAACTTTCTAAATTTTTCCGATGAAAAAATGGGAAAAAAAAATTACGATGATTTTTAGGTTCAACATATATTTATGAAACTTGTAACCGAAATAAAGTTCTTTGAAAAGTCTATAGATTTTCTTCTTTTATTATGCAACTTCACCATATATATATATATATATATATATATATATATATATATATAATATAACCAATAATAATATGTGTATCAGCCAACAATCTTCATCATGTATCATATCATCATATCATATATGTAATAATTTATGTAATGTATCAATAATAACCAATAATATGTATATGTATATCAATAATATATGTAGCCAACCAGCCAATAATATGTAATAATATAATATATATATCAATATGTAATAATATGTAATATAAAAATATATATATGTAATATATGTATAATATAATATATATCATAATAATAATAATAATAATATATAATAATATGAATAGGTCTATATGTAATATATCATATATAAAAAAAGATATATATAATAATGTAATAATAATAATAATATATAACTAATAATAATATATATAATAATAATATGTAATAATATATAATAGCAATAATAATAATAATAATATCATACAATAATATAATATAATATATATATCATATATATATATATGAGCCCCATAATAATATGTTTTATGTAGCATAATAATATGTCATGTAATATGTAATATAATATGTATATGTAATATATATATATATATATGTATATATATATATATATATATATATATATATATATATATATATATATATATATTTATAAGTATATATATATATATATATATATATATATATATAATATATATATATATATATATATATATATATATATATATATATAATATATATATATATAATATATATATATATATATATAATATATATATATATATATATATTTATATATATATATATATATATATATATATATATATATATATATATATATATATATATATATATATATATATATATTTATAAATATATATATGTATATATATATATATATATATATATATATATATATATATATATATATATATATATATGTGGACGTCGCTTTTACGTTATGTGCCGGTTGTTTTTCAGAGTCCAAGAAAATTTATCGATATAATTAATCGAACGAATACGATTATGTTTTCTTTATAAAAGAAATCTTCGCTTTTTTTCTCCAGTCTTAGAGTAGCTTTTGTGCGTGATAGGTGACAAAGAATTTGAATGATTTCTATGAAATTTTCTCTAAAGTTTAAACATTGCATGCGTTTTTACATTTTAATTTAATATTGAAAGTATTTAAATGCAACAAGTTTAATAGCAATTGTCATATTATTAAATTTAATAATAAATTTATGTTCAAAGGTAATCTTGACACACATGCAGTGCTAAACATAAACTATTCTTTAACGAAAATTCGACACATTTAAATTTTATTGTAAAAATACTAAATGTGAATTAATTCGTTGAGTATATAGCTTTATAATATATATATATATATATATATATATATATATATATATATATATATATATATATATATATATATATATATATATATATATATATATATATATATATATATATATATATATATATATATATATATATATATATATATATATATGGATAGGCTGTCGATGGCCAGCCTCTAGAGACACAATCCATAGCTATCTCAAAAACTACAATAGCTACAAGGAAAAGGAATACATTGTTTGAATCCTGGTAAAATTTTAGTGCGGAAAATGTAAAAAAAAAAAAAAAAAAAAAAAAAAAAAAAATATCTCAAACTACAATAGCTATAGGGAAAAGGAATACATTTTGGAATCATAGTAAATTTTAGTTAGGAAAAATGTAAAAATTAAACATAAAAATTGGCTATTTTTTGGGAGCTCGAGCCGGCGGGGGACATAGTATCTATATATATTATTTGTAAAGGTATTACACGGCAATGTAGGGGGCTCGAGCCGACGGGGAACACAGGGGGGGACGTTTTCCAGCCCACCCCGTAGGGTGAGGCGGAGGAACCCCACGACCGTACCAAGAGCAGGGTTCAGGGGCCCCTCCCAGAGAGGCTAGTCCTACCCCGTAGTTCCCCGGAGGGCCGAGACCGACTACTGCCATCGGTGCGGTATACCTGGGATATTCTTTAGTTAAAAAAAAAAATTTAATAGAAAGTCTATTTATTTAACGAGTAACGTATAGAAAGCTCTCTAAGTAGTTAATCGAATTGAATGTAGTACTAATTGGTAAGAAGGGTTTTTTTTTATTATTTTTATTTTCACTATAAATCAGTAGGGATAAAGTTCCCAACAATGTATTCCTTTTCCAAGGTAGCTGTTGTAGTTTTGAGATATGGATTGTGTGGCTCTTCTAGAGGCTGACCAAAAAGAATTTATCGATATATCGATATCGAGAACGGCGCGGCCACGTTTTATATTTCCTTTTACTCTCTATATTTTGTTTTTTTATATATATATATATATATATATATATATATATATATATATATATATATATATACTATATACATACATATAGGTAGGTTGATATAAAATTTATTGATATATATATATATATACTATATATATAATATATATATATATATATATATATATATATGTATATCGCGCGCTATAACTATATATGCTGCTATATATATATATATATATATATATATGTATATATATATATATATATACCAATATACTCAATAATAACTAATATATGTATATGTAACATATAACTATAACATATATATAACAACCATATATGTATCCTTCTATATCGCGCTATATCTGCAGAGAGTGTTTGTGTGTACGTGTGCGTTAGCGAGTGCACTCGCACCCGAGACTTCCAGTCGCGTGACATAAAGAAATTCGTTTTCTTTTGCTTCATTCAATATTGGTCCTTATAAAGAATTGAATAAAGATCATTTTATCGTTTTCTGTTTTTATTCTTTACGATCAAACAGAAGATTTTGCTCAAAGTATCGCAACAGAAATAAAAGTAGGGTTTTAAATGAGAAAATTTCGTTTTCTTGTGCGTATGATGGAACACACATATATACACACACATACACACGCTTGCACACTCTCATCACACCCTCACATACACACCCATATATATATATATATATATAACCAATATATATATATATATATATATATATATATATATATATATAATATATATATATATATATATATATATATATATATATATATATATTATACCACACAAAATGATCTCTTAATTGTTTGCAGACAATTAACTCAATCACGTCAGGACATACCAGTATTAATAAGGTTAAAAATAAGGTTATACATATATATATATATATATATATATATGTATATAATATATATATATATATATATATATGTATATATATATATATATATATATATACTATATATATATATGTATATATATATAATGTATGTATATATCGCTTATTATATATATATATATATATATATATTATATATATATATATATATATATATATATATATATATATATATATATATATATATATATATATATACTATATATACTCTATATATATATATATATATATATATATATATATACTAAATATATATATATATTTTTATTATATTTAAAAATAAGTTATATATATATATATATATATATATATATATATATATATATATATATATATATATATATATATATATATATATTCTTGAACGTGATTTTATATATCAAATGACCTTCCTTAAAAAATAATCGCTAATCAGAAATTGGATTTTTGCACTTTCTTAATCAAATCTTTAATCACTCCCAAAAAAAGGTAATTTTCCCAATTCTTGATTTAGTGCTAAATAAATTTCTTTTTTTTTTAAAGGCTTCCTGCTTTAAACAATAACCTTTCATTTTTCCTCCGAATAAAAACAATAACTGTTATGATATATTGATTTTCATTTTTTATTATCTTGGCATTGATTTTAATTTAATAATAGTTCCGTTATTGCATGACTCTCTCTCTCTCTCTCTCTCTCTCTCTCTCTCTCTCTCTCTCTATATATATATATATATATATATATATATATATATATATATATATATATATATATATATATATATATATATATATATATCTTTCTATATATATATATATATATATATATATATATATAATATATAAAAGTGAAAGGTTCTTGAAATCAAATATCCCTCGAAGTTGGTAAAACCTGGTTCTTTTTTATTCCTTTTATTTTGCATAGAATTGATTTTCAATAGTTATGTGATCCTTAAATTATGCAACCCAATTCCGTAGAATTTTCTCATACTAAACATATATATATATATATATATATATATATATATATATATATATATATATATATATATATAGATATATATATATATATATTTTTATATATATATATATATATATATATATATATATATATATATATATTATATATATATATATATATATATATATATATATATATATATATATATATATATAGCTATATATATATATATATATATATATATTGTAAAATATAAAGACAACCGGAGTAGCGGCAATTTTTATTGCAAATTTGCAAAAGCAAGTTTATTCTTGGTCCCTTTTTTTGTCCCGTGTCTCTGGTTTCTCTCAGTCTGCTTTTGACGTTCACGAGTGAAGGTGTTCTCGTTCTCGTAGAGGATTCATAACTAAATTTGACTGCAATAAATCTATATTCTAAATGTAAGTATTAGAGTTATTACTGAAATACAATTATAATTAAAGCTATGACAATCAGGAATAAGCATTCTGTTATTGGAAATGCTTTAAAGAATATTGAATAAAGGTGGGCCAATGACATTGCAGACTACATTGGGTTTGCGGAGAGCTTCGTTTTCTTTTCCTGCAATCAGCTGATGGCTCTGTATACATTTTGTATATAATTTTCGTAATCTTTTGCTGGTGTTTTAAAGAATTTGTTTTTATTTATCTTATATATATATATATATATATATATATATATATATATATATATATATATATATATATATATATATATATATATATATATATATATATATATATATATATATATATATATATATATATATATATATATATATGCAGGGATGTTTGGTTTAAACCAGTTTTTTGTAAACCAAGCAAAAAACATTTTTTTTTTTTTTTTTTTTTATTTATATTTTTAACAAAAAGCTTTTTTAAAAAAAGTGTTCTAAATGAGATCATATAGTAAATACATCCAAATTATATATTTTATATAGTAAATAAATGGAAGGAAATCATTAGTAACTTTAATTTAAAAAAAATATAATATCAAAAAATACGATAAAAATAATCAAAAACTAATAACTCTTAATCATTTTTTATCGGAGTTAGAAAATTACTATTAAAATATTAATGTAAATAAACGTTAGTTCCCAAGTTATATTTGAGAGTGAGCAATTCTTCAGTTTATCTTTCCCATGCCTTTAAATAAACTATAAATTAAAAAAAGAAACATTTATCATTTATATTTTTTCATAATTGGAAATTACTGATTTAAAAAGGATATTGTGTTAATAGATGGAAAAGTTATTTTGCCTTCATATATATATATATATATATATATATATATATATATATATATATATATATATATATATATATATATATATATATATATATATATATATATATATATATATATATATATATATATATATATATATATATATATATATATATATATATATATATATATATATATATATATATATATATATTTCATGGTGAAAGATAAATTTTTTTTTTTTATATTATATTATTATATAGTTCTAACAATAAATTTCAGTGTGAATAAACTGGCTAAAAAAATTCTAAATACAAAAAAAAACAAAAAAAAAAAACTCCCCCAGTAATTATTTAATAATATCGTACTTTTTTACGCATCGTACGTTTGGTCGCGCCCGGGAGTGCAAAAATCTTACCCGAAAAAAAGAGAAACATTGTTACGGCAAAGTAGATCCATGTAGGTTAGGTCGAAATTTACTGCATCGTTGATCCATATAGGTTAGGTTGAGTTTAACTGCATCGTCGATCCATATAGGTTAGGTTTACTGCCCTCTAAGTTCATGTTATGATATGTTTTGTTATTTATACAGAGAATCTATATATGAAAAAAAAAAGAAAGAATACGGAACGAACTTTACACAGAAACATTATTTTTTATCCTACCTTGAATTCTTCCACGTATTAGCATTAAAATGCGTTTTCTTTGTCATGCAAAATGAACGGTTTTCCCTACTTTATTAATTAATTTTTAATGTTTTTCATTTTTAGTTTCCTCGTTCCCATCTTAATTAATTGCAAATATAATATACTAATAAATATATAAAAAAAAAAAAAAAAAAAAAAAACATTTTTTAGTCAAGAAACCTATAAGGTCTTATATATATATATATATATATATATATATATATATATATATATATATATATATATATATATATATATATATATATATATATATATATATAGCTATATATATATATATATATATGTATTCCATATTATGTAATAATAATAATATATATATATATATGTAATATGTATAATATATATATATAATAATAATAATAATATGTAATAATAATAATATATAATATATATATATAATAATAGTAATAATAATTATATATAAATTTTTAATTTTTTTGTAATATATATATATATATATATATATAATTATAATAATAATAATAATAATATTAATATATTTTTATATATATATATATATATATATTACCGTTACATAAAAAAGTTAAAGATATACTACCACAAAACCAAGACTCGATCTACTGTATCTACAGAAATAAAGAAGTTGGCATGGGTGCGTTAGAAAATGGGGTAGGGTACTATCTAATACTAAACCATGGTAAGAGTGATTAGATTCCATCATAAACCATGGGAATCGATTCAGCAGTATCGATTATATACTAATCGATACCTATATTGGGTATATTCCATGACATACGATATACCATGCTAGAGGCATTAGAAAAGGGGGGGCGGGGTACTAAACCATGGTAGGTGTGCAACAATGCCGTTATAAACCATGGCAATCAACTCCCTATACCTTAAAACATAGGGTTAGACACCTGACTCGGGTATATTCTATGATGTAGGATATGCCATGCTAGAAGTGCTAGAAAATTATACATGCGGGAGCGACGCGTGACGTCACTTCTAGCACATATGAAATGTGATTGATATATATATATATATATATATATATATATATATATATATATATATATATATATATATATATATATATATATAAAAAATATACATATATATACATATATTTACATAAAAAATATGGTGTATAATAACAATAATAACAATATAATATAATAATGCTCTATATAGCGCAATATAATAATAGTAATGTATATGTATATAATAACTCGCTCAACCTATATATCAATATCTTCGCTGCTAATAATAATAATAATAATAATAATATATATATAGCCTGTATATAATAATAATAATAATATGTAATAATAATATATATATATTATAATAATAATATAATAATAATAATAATAATAATAATAATAATAATAATAATAATAATAATAATAATAATAATAATAATAATAATAATAATAATAATAATAATAATAATGTTAAAAATATACATGTTTTTTTTGTGTGATTTTGGGCTTTTTTATGTGCAAAAATTTTTTTTTGAGGTTTCGGACCCCACACTGACAGAATCTAAAAAACAACCATACAGCATGTTGATAGGAGTTATAGCGCATATACATGCACATTTTCAATTAATTTGGAAGTGTTTTTATGTTCAAAGTGGGTTTTTATTCACTTCCAAGTGTCCTGGGGGAGGGGCTGCATAAAATTTCATGAAATTTGTTGTGGAATGAGATCAAGGATGGGACCAACAGGAATGAATCAAATATCATGCTAATTTATAAATTTCTTAATGCAGTGAATGCTGGAAAAGTCTCAAAAAATCGGTCAAAAATGCTGAAAATTTTTGAAATTTTTCAAAAATTTAAAAATTTCCCAATTAAAAGATCGACTTCGAACCATTATAACAATTTTTTCCACTCATACTAGATGCGAATAGGTGCACCAAATTTTTTCGCTCTAGACATCATATTTACCGAGATACAGAGTGTTTTTTTTATATAAAGTGTGTTTTTTTTATGTAACGGCACTATATATATATATATATATATATATATATATATATATATATATATATATATATATATATATATATATATATATATATATATATATATATATATATATATATATATATATATATATATATATATATATATATATATATATATATTTATATTTTTATATATATATATATATATATATATATATATATATATATATATATATATATATATATATATATATATATATATATATATATATATATATATATATATATATATATATATATATATTAATAATAATAATAATATATATATATATATATATATATATATATATATATATATATATATATATATATATATATATATATATATATATATATATATATATATATATATATATATATATATATATATCCTCCAGTGGGCAAAGTCCAGAGGCTTGCCAAATTCCACCAAAGTTTTGGAAAAATTGGAAACATGATCGAAATAAAAGTCTGACATGCTCCAATGCTTGACGCTTGAAATTAGGCATATGAAACGAAGTTAGAAAAATTGATAAAGGGAGTGTGTCCCAGAGTTTATCAGTGAAGTACATGGAAGATTGAGCATAGCAGTTTAGTCTGGGGCAGAGAGTGGGACTGAGAATGGATGAGATTATCTGCAATACAAGTCGTAGGAACTCTCTTCAAAGAAGGAAATACAAGATTGGAAAATTCAGAGGAGCGATATAAATTGTAATGGTAATAGTAAAAGGAGAGGGATGCTAGGCTAGGCTAGAAAGGTTGGAGAAAGTTGATGAGAGAGAGGGGAGTTAAAAGTCGAGAAGTCCTAGACTGTACTTTATCAGGGAGAGCAATATGTGTGCAATCACCCCAGACATGTAATTCATACTCTATAGAATGACGAACAACGCTCCTATGCTGAGCTAGCAAGTGGGGTGGAGAAGGAATTCCGAAGGTGCCTCAGAACAATCAACTTCCTAGAAGCTTGTTAGAAAGAGCATAATGAGATCCTTCTAATAACGATCATGAGAAAAACTGAGTTATGGAGTTATTCAAAACAACCTTGTTTTCTCTAACTCAACTATTGGTAATAGAAAGATCTGAGGTTTGTTGCTTCAAGACTACCCTCCTAGCATCATTTATTTGCTGTTGAATAGGTCGTATTTCAAATTGGAAGGAGCAGTGATGAGTGTATGTAGTTATCAATATAAGTGTGGATATGAGACACAGTAACAGATAGAGAACATTGACGTAAAATAGAATAAGAGTTGGGGATAAAACAATTCTGAGGAACACCACTATTGATAGGAATATTTAAAGGATAAATGGTGACTATCCATAACAGCAGCCATAGAGTGACTGGAACAGAATGTCAGAGAAGGATAAAATGCCAAAAGAGAAATATTTTGAAATTAAAGCTTTGCGTCAGACTTTATCGAAAGCCTTCGAATATGTCTAATGCCACAGCAAAGGTTTCACCCAAATGAGGGAGAGCACAGGACCAAGAGTCGGAGAGATGGAGAAGATCACCATTCTAGCTCTCTTTACTGAAGCCATACTGGTAATCAGAGATAAGATTAGAAGATTTTGGATGTTTCTAGATTTTTCTGTTAAGAATAGATTCAAAAACTTTAGAAAGAAAACGGGTTAGTTCGATAGGACGATAGTTGGATTGTTGACTGGGGGTCCCCCTTCTTCAGTACAGGATGAATAAATGAACTCTTCCGGCGGGATGGAAAGGTTGAAGTTGATAGGCAGTAAGAAAACAGTTTACCAGAGCAAGATGTAAGACCAGAAGCACAACTTTTGAGGAACACTGGAGGAATACTTTCAGCACTGTCCGCCAAGGAGGTGGAGAGGAGGAATTGCTCTGGAGT
>JABUQX010147150.1:20000-25000 GCA_015478945.1 Trachelipus rathkii
GTTCTAAGAGGACTATAAGTTGTTAATTCTACATTGCGTAAATATAAAGTTTTACGAGGACTTTATACCTTGTTCAACATTACTGAAATTTGGAATGAATTTGCTTTGTGTTGCTCTCTTGTAATGAATTAATATGAACGGTATAGTTAATACATAAGACTGTTGACACACACACATGCACATATATACACAAAACCTCTTCCGCCATGATTCAACGTTAGCACTACAGAATCGCGAGCTGTATGGTCTGGATTCGTCCCTCGTCCGGATCCTAGGTAGAAACTATCTAGAAAGTTACTATGCCGTGAGGTGTGAGCTTTTAAATAAAGAAACACACACACACACACACACACACACACACACACACACACACACACACACACACACACACACACACACACACACACACACACACACACTCTATCATAGATAGATGTTCTAGAGAAATTAAATTTTTTTTGATGACCTGACCTAACCTAAACTATATGCAATTTTAATTTTTTAATTTTAATTTAACTTTAATTTTTATTTTTGAAATGGATATTTTTAAGATATTTAAAAATGCTCCTTGAAAAACGCTATTAAAGATACTCAAGGAATCATCAAAATCAGGAAACATTTTGACATGTCACCCCCCAAAAAATAGAAATTATATTAATTAAAAAAGGTTGAAAGGGACCATTGATATTTATAACCAATAACAACTGTGACCTTCTTCTTCTTCTTCTTCTTCTTCTTCTTCTTCTTCTTCTTCTTCTTCTTCTTCTTCTTCTTTCCTCTTTCTTCTTTCTTCTTTTTTTCTTTTTTCTTCTTTCTTCTTTTTTCTTTTTTCTTTTTACTTTTTTCTTTTTTCTTTTTTCTTTCTTTTTTCTTTTTCTTTCTTTTTTTTTTCTTTTCTTCTTTCTTCTTTCTTTTTCTTTTTTCTTTTTTCTTTTTTCTTCTTCTCTCTTCTTTCTTCTATCTTTTTTCTTTTTTCTTCTTTCTTTTTTCTTTTTTCTATTTTCTTTTTTTTTTCTTTTTCTTTTTTTCTATTTTCTTTTTCTTTTTCTTTCTTCTTCTTCTTCTTCTTCTTCTTCTTCTTCTTCTTCTTCTTCTTCTTCTTCTTCTTCTTCTTTCTTCTTCTTCTTCTTTCTTCTTCTTCTTTTTCATCTTCTTTCTTCTTCTTTCTTCTTCTTTTTCTTCTTCTTTCTTCTTTTTATTTCCTATTTCTTCTCTTTATTTCTTATTTCTTCTTCTTTTTATTTTTTCTTTTAATTTCTTCTTTCTTCTTTTTATTTTTTATTTCTTCCTTTTATTTCTTTTTATTTCCTATTTCTTTTTATTTCTTGTTTCTTCTTTCTGCTTTTTATTTCTTGTTTCTTCTTTCTGCCTTTTATTTCTTATTTCTTCTTTTTATTTCTTCTTTTTCTTTCTTCTTTCTTTTATTTCTTATTCTTCTTTCTTTTATTTCTTATTTCTTATATATTTTTTATTTCCACTGTTTCATCTTTTTTGCTTTTCCTTGTGTCTGTTCTTTCTTTTATTTCTTCTTTCTCTTTTCCTTATATCTTTTTTTCTCCTTTCTTCTATTTCTTTCTTTTCTCACTCTTTCATCAATTTCATCTTTCTTCTATTTTTTTCTATTATTTTTCTTTTCCTTCAATTTCTTTTTTCTTTCATTCTTTCTTCTATTTCTTTATTTTTAAATTTATTTTCTTTTTTCTTTTTTCTTTTTTCTTTTTTCTTTTCTTCTTTTCTTCTTTCTTCTTTCATCTTTCTTCTTCTTTCTTCTTCTTTCTTTTTTTTCTTTTTTCTTTTTTCTTTTCTTCTTTCTTCTTTCTTCTTTCTTCTTCTTCTTTCTTCTTCTTCTTTCTTCTTCTTCTTCTTTCTTCTTCTTCTTTCTTCTTCTTCTTCTTCTTCTTCTTCTTCTTCTTCTTCTTCTTCTTCTTCTTCTTCTTCTTCTTCTTCTTCTTCTTCTTCTTCTTCTTCTTCTTCTTCTTCTTCTTCTTCTTTCTTCTTCTTTCTTCTTCTTTCTTCTTCTTCTTCTTCTTGTTTCTTCTTGTTTCTTCTTCTTCTTTCTTCTTTCTTCTTCTTCTTCTTCTTCTTCTTCTTCTTCTTCTTCTTCTTCTTCTTCTTCTTCTTCTTCTTCTTCTTCTTCTTCTTTTCTTTTCTTTTTATTTCCTATTTCTTTTTATTTCTTGTTTCTTCTTTCTGCTTTTTATTTCTTGTTTCTTCTTTCTCCTTTTTATTTCTTATTTCTTCTTTTTATTTCTTCTTTTTCTTTCTTTCTTTTTATTTCTTATTCTTCTTTCTTATATATTTTGTGTTTCTACTGTTTCATCTTTTTTGCTTTTCCTTCTGTCTGTTCTTTCTTTTATTTCTTCTTTCTCTTTTCCTTATATCTTTTTTTCTCCTTTCTTTTATTTCTTTCTTTTCTCACTCTTTCATCAATTTCATCTTTCTTCTATTTTTCTTCTATTATTTTTCTTTTCCTTCAATTTCTTTTTTTCTTTCATTCTTTCTTTATTTCTTTATTTTTAAATTTATTTTTTCCTTTTCCTTCTGGTTCTTCTTTCTTCTATTTATTTTTTATTTTCCTTCTATTTCTCATTTCTTTCTTTTCCTTTCTTTCTTATTTTTTGCTATTTTTTTTATAATTCATCTTTTTCTTTTCCTTCTATCTTTCCTTTTTTCCTTTCCTTCTAATTCAACTTTCTTTATTTCTATTTTCTTTTATTTCTTCTTTCCATTATTTCTTTTTTCCCTTTTATTTTATTTCATCTTTCTTTTATTTCTTTTTTTCCTTTTATTTATTTTTTTTCTTATATTTTTTCTTTCTTCTATTTTCCTATTACTTCTATTTCTTTTCCTTTTTCTTCTATCTTTTTGTTTTATCCTTTTTCTGTTCCTTCCTTTTTCTTCTATTTTCTCATTTTTTTCTATTTCTTTTTCTTTTTTCTCATTTATTTCTTCTTTGTTCTATTTCTTTTTGTTTCTTTTTTCTCTTTTCCTTTTTTCTTTCTTTTTCTTTTATTTCTTCTTTCTCTTCTACTTCTTCTCTTTCTTCTTTTTCTTTTTTTCTATATATTTCCTTTTTATTTTTATTTTCCTTATTATTTACTACAATTAAATTTAATCCTGATTTTTCTTTTCATTTCTTTATCGAAAATTGTTCGTTCTGTCAAGATATCACAATTTCTTAAATACACACATACACACACACACATATAAACACACACACACACACAAACACACACACACTATATATATATATATATATATATATATATATATATATATATATATATATATATATATATATATATATATATATATATATATATATATATATATATATATATATATATATATATATTGGCGAGCTGATTCCGGTTCGCAGTAGGTTTGGATGTTTGATTAATAAGCAGGAAAGGAGAAACGGCAGCTAACTCTTATGACAAAACAGAGAACCGCTTTGTTAGAACTATTATTTCACCATTATATATATATATATATATATATATATATATATATATATATATATATATATATATATATATATATATATATATATATATATATATATATATATATAATTTATATTTATATATATATATATATATATATATATATATATATATATTATATATAACATATAATATATATATATATATATATATATATATATATATATATATATATATATATATATATATATATATTTAATATAAATATATAGTATATACCGTACTATATATATATATATACACATACACATATATATATACCTCTATATATATATATATATATATATATATATATGGCAAAAGTTTATTTTTCTGACCAGGACTCATTTTTGATCTTCGAGTCACTCGAGTCGCCGTGAAGTCGCTCAAGGTCAGTAGTTGAGTCGATTGACTCAGTGGTGGCTTTTGTAGAGTAGTTCTTTATTTTTAATTTTTAATTAATTTATGTATTTAATATATTAAATATCTTTGAAAATTACAAGATTAAAATAATACAAAATCCGTGTAAGGCAATCTAACCGAATTAACAAAACTAATCATAACCTGGACTTAGAGGCCAACCTAAGTCAACCTAACATACCTTACACGACCTGTAAGTGCAGGTTATGATAAGTTTAATTTGGGCATTTTAGATATTTTTTATACTTTTATTAGATATATATATATATATATATATATATATATATATATATATATATATATATATATATATATATATATATATATATATATATATATATATAAATATGCCGTGAATGAGTAAATCGACTCTTGAAGTACTGAACCATTGAGCGACTTCACGGCGACTCGAGTGACTCGAAGATCAAAAATGAGTCCTGGTCAGAAAAGTAACCTTTGCCTATATATATATATATATATATATATATATATATATATATATATATATACACGATATATATATATATATATATATATATAGTTTATGTAAGCATATCACCATTTTCTGCATCGCTGCAAGATGGTGTTGATGTTAATAATTATTTAGAACTATCACCACCATTCACGAAAAGAGCAATATTGTAGAAGAGGGTTTTCAGCCCCTTGTCACCAGAGGAAGAGAATTCGGAAAATTTTCTTCATATGACTCGACTGCTTCAAGAAACGCAGCTTCACTTGCTACAATTTAATTACTATTTTAATTGCTTCATTTTTATTATATTTTGTATTTAATATTCAAAAATTACCAGAAGAAAATGAGGTTAAAAATTTTGTTGTTAGAGTTAAGTAGTTAGAGTTTCTTTGAACATGCTTCAATTCAAAAACTCTCTCTCTATTGAAAAGATGGTCAGACGACTTCTTCTGTAGACTCTTCAGATTTTTTTTCTTCTTATATAAATCATAAATCCAATAAATCATTTCAGACTTTCCCTCTTCCTTAAAATAGTCATTCTTCTGACCCTTCTCTTTATCGCTTCCTCTCTGGTTTCCACAGCGTCCACAGTAGACGACGGTCGACTATATATATATATATAT
>JABUQX010147151.1:2500-7500 GCA_015478945.1 Trachelipus rathkii
TCGTTTATGAGAAAGTTTATGTCCATTATCTCGTGTTACATCATTAAAATTGTTTCTAAAGAATTGCCTATCACTGATATTGTCAAATTTATTTAGTGTTTTGAAATTTTTTATTAAATTTCCTTTAAATATTCTTGACTATAAAGAATGGATATCTAGTTCACGTAGTCTTTGCTCGTATGGCTTACGTTTCAATTCCGGTATCAATTTGATAGCCTTTCTTTTAATTCTTTCAATTATTTTCTATTTCCTTTCTGAGGTATGGACTCCAAAACCGTAATACGTTTTATAGAGAGTAACTACTAATTTTTTAGACTTAGTAGTAGTAGTAGTAGTAGTAGTAGTAGTAGTAGTAGTAGTAGTAGTAGTAGTTTTATTTTCTTTGGTTGTTGTTATTATATTATTATTATTATTATTATTATTATTATTATTATTATTATTATTATTATTATTATTATTATTATTATTATTATTATTATTATTATTATTATTATTATTATTATTATTATTATTATTATTATAACTACAACAACGTCAACATAATAATAATAATAATAATAATAATAATAATAATAATAATAATAATAATAATAATAATAATAATAATAATAATAATAATAATAATAATAATAATAATAATAATAATAATACACACACACACATAATAATAATAATAATAATAATAGTAATAATAATAATAATAATTGAGATAATGGTAATTATGACCTTCCTTTTTCAGAATACTAATATTGTTAAAAGGATTTAAATCGCGTAATTTAAGCAAAATAAAAAGAAAAAACTCAAAACAAATATTTTGCTTGCAATTAATTTGGCATTGAAAACCAATAAAGAAGATCTTTTTACTTTGCATAATTATGTATATGAATTACAGACACAGACCTCATTTATATTCATGCATGAAAAGATCTGTTAAACGTACAAACGTTTGTATGTTTATGAACGTGTATACAATTGTACATGAATGTATATATACATTAGTAAAACACATTTTCAAAAAGAAAATTTCTATTGAGTAATTATTTCTATCAAATATTGCCTTTAAAAAAAAGAAAAAGAAAAAAGAAAGAAAAGAAAAAAATATTTTTTTAATAAAATTTAAAAAACTATAAAAACCAATATTTTCCCCAAATTCTTTTTAAAAGGAAATTTAATGACTTTATTAAGGAAAATTTAAAATTGAGTAAAATGAATGAAATTTTATTACTTTTTTTTTTTTTTTAAATATGACTTAAAAATGACTTTCGGGAATTGAACGCTTTTGCATTGTTACGATTTTAAAGTTGTTTGTTTTATTACAAGTTATTCCATACACCGGAAGGCGGTAAGTTAATTGGGGTGGGGTGGGGGGGGGTGAATGTGTGCAAGATCTGTCTTTCGTATTATATATATAATAGTATAGATTTTTTACATTTTACCAGCACATACATGTATTTTACTAGTTTGTTTGCTAATGAGTTTGCTTGTTCTTTAAACGTCAATTTTTCATCAATTGTCAATCCAAGTATTTTGGCGTTATTTCGATTAAATTCTGAGTCATTTTTTTTATTTTAAAATTACATCCAATGTTTATGTTCTTTATTATAATGTACGAAGCTTTTTGTATGTTTAACGATAGTTTATTTGCTTCAATTAACGTCATGATGTTTAAAAGTGTTTTCATGTTTTTTAGAGGATGTTTCGGGGTTTTTGTAATTAATTGAAGTAGATATATTGAAATTGTTTTAAAATCGTATTTCAAATTGGTAATTTCAACTACTTTCGTATGGCTGAAACCCTTTTAATTAAAAAACTTAAGCCATACATTAATGTGAAATTTAATGAAATGAATAAGTGTTTGAATGTTTTCTGATGGTTTGAATGTTTTGTAGGTACACTTACCTGATAATAGTTATATTTGGCAAAATAATGTTAGCTTTCTTGATATTTCTTTAATATTATATTTTGAGCTTCACATTTAATGTAAATAAATATTTATATATTTATATTTTAAAATTTTAAAATAGTCAGTTAAATATGGTCATGTCTAAAGTATACTGGCGAAATATTGGTATAATATTAAAGGCTAACTTCTTTCCATTCTTGTATAGTGCTTAATAAATTTTCTGCTGACAATAAAGAATTACTTATAAGAATAGATAGAATTTTCAAAATGTATTATTATTATTATTATTATTATTATTTTTATTATTATTATTATTATTATTATTATTATTATTATTATTATTATTATTATTATTATTATTATTATTATTATTATTATTATTATTATTATTATTATTATTATTATTATTGCTATTATTATTATTATTATTGTTACATATTGTTATTATTTTTATTATTATTATTATTATTATTATTATTATTATTATTATTATTATTATTATTATTATTATTATTATTATTATTATTATTATTATTATTATTATATTATTATTATTAATATTATTATTATTATTACTTATTATTATTATTATAAAAACAAACAACATCAACATAATAATAATAATAATAATAATAATAATAATAATAATAATAATAATAATAATAATAATAATAAAATAATAATAATCAGTATAATAATAATAATAATAATAATACACACACACACACACACACACAATAATAATAATAATAATAATAATAATAATAATAATAATAATAATAATAATAATAATACTAATAATAATATTAATAATAATAATAATAATAATAATAATAATAATAATAATAATTACACACACACACACACACACACACACACACACACACACAGACACATACACACACACACAATAACAATAATAATAATAATAATAATAATAATTAATAATAATAATAATAATACACACACACACACACACACACACACACACACACACACACACACACACAATACATTAATAATAATATAATAATAATAATAACACACACACACACACACACACAATACACACACAATAATAATAATAAAAATAATAATAAAAATAAAAATAATAATAATAATAATAATAATAATAATAATAATAATAATAATAATAATAATAATAATAATAATAATAATAATAATAATAATAATAATAATAATAATAATAATAATAATAATAATAAGAAGAAGAAGAAGAAGAAGAAGAAGAAGAAGAAGAAGAATAAGAATAAGAAGAAGAAGAAGAAGAAGAAGAAGAAGAAGAAGAAGAAGAAGAAGAAGAAGAAGAAGAAGAAGAAGAAGAAGAAGAAGAAGAAGAAGAAGAAGAAGAAGAAGAAGAAGAAGAAGAAGAAGAAGAAGAAGAAGAAAGAAGAAGAAGAAGAAGAAGAAGAAGAAGAAGAAGAAGAAGAAGAAGAAGAAGAAGAAGAAGAAGAAGAAGAAGAAGAAGAAGAAGAAGAAGAAGAAGAAGAAGAAGAAGAAGAAGAAGAAGAGAACACCGACTAGCAAAGACTTTACAGTCCACTCAAGGCTAGTCTGAGGGAAGATGAGTTCACCGGCTTAGAACGTTATAATTAACCCTCTAAACGGTGAACCCCAAAACTGTTATTACAAAATATTATTGTAGTGTGATCGATGATGTCACCGGCTTAGAATGTTAGAAATAACCCTCTAAGTGGTGGACATCAAAACTGTTATTACAAATTAAGACGATAGTGTGATCGATGAGGTCACCTGCTTAGAACGTTAGAAATAACCCTCTAAGTGGTGGACATCAAAACTGTTATTACAAATTAAGACGATAGTGTGATCGATGAGGTCACCTGCTTAGAACGTTAGAAATAACCCTCTAAGTGGTGGACATCAAAATTGTTAATACAAAATATTATGATAATGTGATCGATGATGTCACCGGCATAGAACGTTAGAAATAACCCTCTAAGCGGTGAACATCAAAGCTGTTATTACAAATTAAGATGATAGTGTGATCAATGCGACCACCGACTTAGAGCGCTAGAACAGCGGTAAACATTTGCGGTAAATTTACCTCTAAGGGGTAAACATTAAAACTGTTCAATATATGTTCGGCGCCCAAATTCTTTTAAGATGTACTTTTAAGATTTATCAAATGATCTCAATAGTTCGTTTGATTTCACCTTATCTAATTCTATCGTTTTAATAAATTAGGATTCGGTATGTGTTGAAGTTCATAGACCAATTTCCTTAAAGTGTTTATCTAACTTCTTTTTGAATAAATCGATATTACCGCTGTTCACTATTTCATAAGAGAGACTATTCCACTTCTCAATTACATCGTAAGTGAAGAAATTTTTTGCTATATTGGTTTGAAATCGTTTATGACAAAGTTTATGCCCATTACTTCGTGTTACATCGTTAAAATCATATCTAAAGAACTGCCTGTAATCGATATTTTCAAATTTATTTAGTATTTTGAAGACTTCTATTAATTTTCCTCTCAATCTTCTTGTTTCTAAGGAATGTATATCTAATTCGCGTAGTCGTTGCTCGTATGATTTACCTCTCAATTCAGGGATTAATTTAGTTGCTCTTCTTTGAATTCTTTCAATTTTTTCTATGTCTTTTTTGAGGTATGGACTCCAAAACTGCACTGCGTATTCCAGATGAGGTCTAACTAATGTTTTATAGAGAGGAAGTATTATATTTTTAGATTTATATTCGAAGTTTCTGGCAATAAATCCTAGAGCTTTATTTGCTTTTTTAACAGTTTCAGCACATTGTTTCGCAAACTTTAAATCCTTATTAATTAATACTCCTAGATCCTTTTCCTCACTGACAACTTTGATAATTGTGTCATCTATTTTGTAATCATATTCTTTGTTCCTACTCCCAAAATGTATAACTTTACATTTATCGGTATTAAATTTCATTTGCCACGTTTTTGACCAATTTACAATCTTGTTTAAGTCGCTTTGGAGTAATTGATAATCTTTCTCACATATTATGTGATTTCCAAGTTTCGTATCATCCGCAAATTTCGAAATATTGCCTAAAACATTGTCATCTATGTCATTTACAT
>JABUQX010147151.1:10000-12500 GCA_015478945.1 Trachelipus rathkii
TTTATTAAGGAAAATTTAAAATTGAGTAAAATAAATGAAATTTTATTACCTTTTTTTTTTTTTTAAATATGACTTAAAAATAGCTTTCGGGAAGTGGACGTTTTTGCATTGTTACAATTGGATAGATGTTTGTTTTATTACAAGTTATTCCATACACCGGAAGGCGGTAAATTAAGTGGGGGGGGGGGGGGAATGTGTGCAGGATCTGTCTTTCGTATTATATATATAATGGTATAGATTTTTTACATTTTACCAGCACATACATGTATTTTACTAGTTTGTTTGCTAATGAGTTTGCTTGTTCTTTAAAGGTCAATTTTTCATTAATTGTCAATCCAAATATTTTAGCGTTATTTGTTCGAGTTAATTCTGAGTCATTTCTTTATTATAGAATTACTTCCAATGTTTTGTTCTTGATTATAATGTACGAAGTTTTTTGTATGTTTAACGATAGTTTATTTGCTTCAATTAACGTCATGATGTTTAAAAGAGTGTTTTCATGTTTTTTAGAGGATGTTTCGTTTTTGTCATTAATTAAAATGGATATATTGAAATTGCTTTAAATTCGTATTTCAAATTGGTAATTTCAACTATTTTCGTATGGCTGAAACCTTTTTAATTAAAAAACTTAAGCCAGACATTAATGTGAAATTTAATGAAATGAATGAGTGCTTGAATGTTTTTTGAATGTTTGAATGTTTTGTGGGTACACTTACCTGATAATAGCTATATTTGCAAAATGATGCTAGCTTTTTTGATATTTCTTTGATATTATATTTTGAGCTTCACAATTAATATAAATAAATATTAATATTTTAATATTTTGAAATTTCTTATTTGTAAACATACTCTGTGACGTTCGGATTATAAATATGAGTGCCCACATAAAGTCCTTTTAGAGAGGCCTTCGAATTGTCATGTATTGCTTTTAAGTAACTGCTAATAAGCAACGCATGCCGGTCCCAAGCGCGGATGGAAGAGGAGGGTTGCAATGACAGGCCTAGCAAACAGGTGGTTTAAAACAATTCTTGCTCGTTAAACCCCACAATCAGTCATTCGCTGCACTAACAGACAGTCTACTTCTGGAGGATGAATTGAAGTGAAGTGTAACATTATTTTAACTATGACATAAATAGTTAGTTAATCGTGATCATGCCTGAAGTATACAGACGAAATACTGATATAATACTAAAGGCTCTAACTTCTATCTATTCAAGAATAGTCCTTAATAAATTTTCTACTGATATTAAAGAATTACTTACAAGAATAGAAAAAATTTTCAAAATATATTATTATTATTATTATTATTATTATTATTATTATTATTATTATTATTATTATTATTATTATTATTATTATTATTATTATTATTATTATTATTATTATTATTATTATTATTAGCAACAACAACAACCTCAACATCAACACAATAATAATAATAATAATAATAATAATAATAATAATAATAATAATAATAATAATAATAATAATAATAATAATAATAATAATAATAATAATAAGTTCAAATCAAAGTTACAATAGAAGATGAAATAACATATACCTAAAGACTTATAAGACCGGTATGAAAAATAAATCTTATACCCGAAAATCAAAAAAGTTTAAGTAATAAATATTTTAAGGTATAATCTCAATTATTTAACTTATAAACTACAAGATTAATTTATTAAACATTTTATATAATCTTTCTGGGTAATCTTACCCACTCTGAGTGAATTAAATAATAGCCAAGAAAAAACCAAAAACTAAACAATAAAAACGGATTGGAAAAATTGAAAAAAAAACTTTATTAACGTTCTTTTCTCCCTATACTGGGTCAGTACTGGTAGAAAATCGAGCCTTGAAGCTGGCTATCCTTCAACCTGGCGCCACCAAAGGCACAAGGCCGAGTTTTATTTCATGCCCCAAGAAGAAGAAAGCAACATTACTTCCCTGATCACTTCCCTGTGCCCTCCATAGGGGTGCAGGGAAGTGACTCGCATCCTCTCGGTTGACCTGAAAAGACAACTAGTCAACCTCTGAGGTAGAAGAACAAAATATATGAAAAGAAAAATATTAATTCAAAAGAAAAAAACTACGAAACTATCCTGTAGACATGGTGAATTAGGAAGGAAAGAAGAGATTTATAAAATTATGAAGATAGGACTACAGGAATCCACTTGTAGTAAAGATTTTTAAGGCATGCTTTATATAGGAAGAAAAACGAACCAAATAGTGCTATTGTTAAGAGTTTCAATAAAAATCCACAAAAATTGACAAACAATTTATTGATATATATATATTACATATATATATATATATATATAAATATATATATATATATATATATATATATATATATATATATATATATATATATATATATATATATATATATATATATATATATATATATATAATCATAATTCACACTGGTGTTGGTAGTCACTATCCAAACACTAAATAATTATTGATAACAATTGGAATAATGATTCATTAATCC
>JABUQX010147151.1:25000-30000 GCA_015478945.1 Trachelipus rathkii
GTAATAATATAATAATAATAATAATAATATATATATAAACAGGGTACCGCGCATGGTGAATAATAATACCAAGAACCGGGGGTCAATATGTACATAAGAAATGCAATAACCTGCAATTAAATTTGTATTTGTAAATACCCCCTGATATTTTCACCATGCTGGGATTCGATCCTGGACCCTAGCAGATGAGCGTGCAAGTGTTTGACCACTACGCTACGACGAGACAAAAGAAGAACCCGAGAATACTTCTACTGTCCAAGCAGAGCATTACTACGTGTTCTTCCCGCTCGCACTCGGGCGTAGGGCCAAACAGGGTACCGCGCATGGTGAATAATAATACCAAGAACCGGGGGTCAATATGTACATAAGAAATGCAATAACCTGCAATTAAATTTGTATTTGTAAATACCCCCTGATATTTTCACCATGCTGGGATTCGATCCTGGACCCTAGCAGATGAGCGTGCAAGTGTTTGACCACTACGCTACGACGAGACAAAAGAAGGCGGGAAGAATACGTAGTAATGCTCTGCTTGGACAGTAGAAGTATTCTCGGGTTCTTCTTTGTCTCGTCGTGTTTGCTCAAACACTTGCACCTCTACAGGGGTGTTATCAATATCTTGGGGTATTACAAATACAGAATTTAAATACGGAATGACCCGACTCTTATATTACAATGCCTCCGGTTCTTGGTATTGTATGCCATGCGCGTGCCTGTTGTTTTACGCCAGTGCTGGCAGAGGCCCCCGTAACAATGCTCTGCTGGTTTGTAATACCATCGGGTTCTTATTTGCTGCGTCATTGGCGTGTGATCAAACTTGCGCACTCGCTGCTGGGGTCAAGTTGAAATCCCAGTAACGAAAATATCGGGGGGATATTTTAAATACAAATTTAATTGCGAGGTTATTGCATTTTCATAATATATATATATATATACAATATATGTATATAATATAATAATAATAACTAATAATAATAATAATAATAACCAATATCCTTATAATATAAATATATATATATATATATATATATATATATATATATATATATACTACTATATATATATGTATATATATATATATATATAAGATTTAGTTTTCCCCTTGGTGTAATTGGTGAATTTAAATAATATTCATGGGGTGGGGGATGTTAATATTGAGAGGGTAACGTTAAAGTTTATTAATTAAATTTTATTTATTTTTACAAATGAACTAAGAAGACTAAATAAGAATTCGAGTTACTCGTCATTATGTTCTCTCTTTAGCGAAAAAAGTCTAAATCCTAGACATAGCTCGTTTGTCCCAAGTGATATTATAATTCGTCCCATCCCGATATTTATTTATAAGTGGTGTCATCCCACGCTTAAAGTTTTAATGTTATTTTAATTATTAGAATTTTCATATACCTTTTTTAATTAGTTTATCTTTATGTGTATGTTTATGTATATATATATATATATATATATATATATACTCTGCTATATATATATATATATATATATATATATATATATATATATATATATATATATATATATATATATATATGTTTCTATATGCTCGTTCATTGTCAGGGTGCTCGAAAAATCCCAGACATAATAAAACCAATAACTTACATATGAAACACAAAAATAAAACAAAATAAAATAAAATTTAATTAATAAACTTAACGTTGCCCTCTCTAATATTAACACATCCCCACCCTATGAATATTATTTAAAAACTTTGCCGAGTACACCAAGGAAAACTAAATCTTAAAAAATAACCTCTACCTACAAATTAGTTTACTAATTAGAAGGTATATATATATAAATATATATATATATATATATATACATATATATATATATATATATATATATATATATATATATATATATATATATATATATATATATATATATAAATATTTATACTCTTTTATATAACAATATTATGTGTGTGTGTTATCCTGCATAGAGATAGATAAAAAGGATTATTAGTTATCATTGTTTGTTGTTGTAATTGTTATTTCCCTGAAGTGAACAATAATCATTTTATTATACTTTGTTCGGAAAATATCCTAATAACAAAAAATCAGTTCTTTCCCCAAATTTTCGAGCAACTTCCAAATTTGTTAATCGGACTAAATTAGAAAAAATTCGCCAAAATGGGGATGCATAATGAAGTATTAATAATGAGTTGGAGTTATGGCAAGTCATTCATTCTTTAAATTTTCAATTCCTTTGATCACAAGTGTTGAGCCTTCTATTTTTCTAAAGCTGCTTAGATATTGTGTTGTTAATAATAATAATAATAATAATAATAATAATAATAATAATAATAATAATAATAATAATAATAATAATAATAATAATAATAATAATAATAATAATAATAATAATAATAATAATAATAATAATAATAATAATAATAATAATAATAATAATAATAATAATAATAATAATAATAATAATAATAATAATATTAATAATAATAATAATAATAATAATAATAATAATAATAATAATAATAATAATAATAATAATAATAATAATAATAATAATAATAATAATAATAATGATGTGGGTGTGGGTGTGGGTGTGTGTGTGGTGTGGTGCTAATGGGTATATTATTAGTATTAGTAATGATAGTGGTGATAAGTGTGTGTGTGAATGTGTGTGTGTGTGAATTATGGGAGGAGGAGGAGAAGGAGGGAGGGAGGAGGAGGAGAGGGGAGGAGGGGAGGAGGAGGAGGAGGAGGAGGAGGAGGAGGAGGGAGGAGGAGAGGAGGAGGGAGGAGGAGGAGGAGGAGGAGGAGGAGGGAGGAGGAGGGAGGAGGAGGAGGAGAGGAGGAGGAGGAGGAGGAGGAGGAGGAGGAAGAGAAGAAGAAGAAGAAGAAGAAGAAGAAGAAGAAGAAGAAGAAGAAGAAGAAGAAGAAGAAGAAGAAGAAGAGAGAAGAAGAAGAAGAACTACAGAACTACAGAACACCGACTAGCAAAGACTTTACAGTCCACTCAAGGCTAGTCTGTTAAGTATTTTTGTTTATTTAATTTGTTGGATGTGTCTACTGTTATTAAAAAAACCTGTTATGTATTTTTGAAATAAGTATATTATTTTACCTATTTCAATGTAATATATGAGTTTGCTCACTTAGAGCAGATCTGCTTCTAAGCAACAAACATCATAATCTGTTAAGTATTTCTGTTTATTCATTGTGTTGGATGTGTCCACTGTCAATGTGACATATGAGTTTGCTCACTCAGAACAGTTTCTGTTTCTAAGCACCAAACATCATAGTGTGTTGGATGTGTCCACTGTCAATGTGACATATGAGTTTGCTCACTCAGAACAGTTTCTGTTTCTAAGCATCAAACATCATAGTGCTACAAGTGGGTGAAATTTTGTATTTGGATTATATCAAAGCTATTTACTACAGTTATTCAGTGTTATCGATTAGATCACCGTCTTAGAACAGATATGTTCTATGCGGTGAACATCAAAGCTATTTACTACAGTTATTCAGTGTGATCGATTAGATCACCATCTTAGAACAGATATGTTCTATGCGGTGAACATCAAAGCTATTTACTACAGTTATTCAGTGTGATCGATTAGATCATTAGAACACCGTCTTAGAAAAGATATGTTCTATGCGGTAAACATCAAAGCTATTTATTACAGTTATTCACTGTGATCGATTAGATAGTCTTAGAACATATATGTTCTATGCGGTGAACATCAAAGCTATTTATTACAGTTCTCCAACTTCATAGTGCTACAAGTGGGTGAAATTTTGTATTTGGATTATATCAAAGCTATTTACTACAGTTATTCAGTGTTATCGATTAGATCACCGTCTTAGAACAGATATGTTCTATGCGGTGAACATCAAAGCTATTTATTACAGTTATTCAGTGTGATCGATTAGATCATTAGAACACCGTCTTAGAAAAAATATGTTCTTTGCGGTAAATATCAAAAGCTATTTATTACAGTTATTCACTGTGATCGATTAGATCAACGTCTTAAACAAATATGTTCTATGCGGTAAACATCAAAATTTTATTACAGTTATTCATTAACGTTATTCATTACAGTTATTTGTAACAGATATGTTCTATGCGGTGAACATCAAAGCTATTTATTACAGGTTAAGGCGAAAGTGCGATCGATGATATCACCATCTTAGAACGGATACTTTGCAAGCCATGAACATCAAAGCTACTACAAGCCGTAATTCTTTTTACGATGTATTTATAACATTTTCTAAATGATTTCAATTTTTTTTAGTTTGATTTTACCATATTCAGGATACTACTAATTCTTGTATTTGAATAAAATAAAATCGAGTTGAATTGACGTTCACAGACCAATATCCTTAAAGTGTTTATCTAACTTTTTCTTGAATGAATCGATGTTAGCGCTGTTCACTATTTCATAAGAAAGATGAAGAGTCAGAAAAAGTTTTGCATATTTTCATTTAACTTGAACGTTTGATATATTTAACAACAACAGCAACAACAACAACAAAAACAACAAGAAGAACAACAACAACAACAACAACAACAACAACAACAACAACAACAACAACAACAACAACAACAACAACAACAACAACAACAACAACAACAACAACAACAACAACAACAACAACAACAACTTTAATTGAAGAATTTTAGCTATGACAATATCACAAAACAATTTTCTACCATTCAAATCCTTATTTGAAAAGGAATAATTCTCTTATATTCTAAAACATTTCAGCTCATTTTTTGAGATGTACTGCTGATAGCTTAATATTTTATATGAACAATGTTAATATCTTTTACATCAAATTACATATTAATATTTCTTTTGAAACTTTCTTGATTATTTGGGACCAACTTCTTTTTATTAATTTTTAATACCAAATATCATATCCCTTTAAAAATGCGCTTTTAAAAAATACTACCCACGGTTTCCACTTTTCCGCTTTACTCAATACTCTGTTATTGCATTAAAAATTTCATACTTCGTCAAG
>JABUQX010147151.1:42500-45000 GCA_015478945.1 Trachelipus rathkii
AGAAATTTCATTAAGAACTAATTCTTCTAAATCAACAGTCCTAGTAGATCGGGGTCTGCCTGCATTAGTGTGCTCTTTGGACTGCAAATACCCTGTTTCAGACAGGCGTTGATGAATAGTGGCAAAAAACCTTGCGCTTGGACAAATTCGGTTGGGATATTTCTCTTGGTACAAACGTCTTGCTGCAGAACTATTGCAGCGTGCCATCCCATACATTAGATGCATGTCAGCTAGTTCAGAGTATGAATACACGTGGTAATTACGTTCCATATTCAATAACGAAAGAAACACGTAAGAGACACACACAGTCAATGAGTTACATTGTAATGCGTAACACAAACAGACAGTGCATTTATTGTATACAGTAGTTGGTTGTTTTGGTCAACAATGTGCTGAAATGTTTAATGGAAGGAGTAGCTGTTTGTGGAAGAGTTGTTATTATTTAAATGAGATGTTTCCAATTACTAAAATTTACATTCTCCCTTATTAATAGTCATAATTTATTAAATGTTATACCATTTGATTCTGCGTACAACAATAGGTGTTTTTTGGTTCCTTAACATTTTAACCTAAGTCATCCGCTTTCATGGAATGTCGCCTCAAATACTTTTAACGGCCGCCATTTTTAAATTTATAGTAAATTTGATACTTCTTTTGGTCGTCATTAGCACTACACACAACAGTACTCATCCCAAATATAGGGTTTGTAACCTACTTGGTTTCGTAGATACAAAATATTTAGTAAAAAACACATACAGACAGCCAGACGGAAAACTAAGCACATTACGTCATACCTTTATAGGAACTTTTACCTTTATTTTTGCATTTCTTATCAGTTACCAAAATTTTTACCATAATTTTTAATCTTATATATATATATATATATATATATATATATATATATATATATATATATATATATATATATATATATATATATATATATATATATATATATATATATATATATATATATAATATATATATATATATATATATATATATATATATATATATATATATATATATATATATATATATATATATATATATATATATATATATATATATATATATATATATATATATATATATATATATATATATATATATATATATATTTTTTTTTTTTTTTTGATATAAACAATCACTCACGGGCAGAGCCCTAATCAAGGAGGAGGTGTACTCATTTAACGTCCGAGCAGGACGGAGCCAAGCCCAAGGAGAGAACAGCTCACATTCTCCCACCCGACCAGTTGCGACCCTGGGACCCTCGCTTGGTTTGGCGAGTGCTCTACCACTGAGCTATCGGGCGCTTTTGTATAAATAAATATAAAATACAAAAAAATTTAAAAATATATATATATATATATAAATATTATTAATATTACTGTCATTATCGTATTACCGTTACTTATTATTATCACTGTCATTAACATCACTACCATCACTAATATTATCATTATTACCATTATGGTTATCAACACTATCATTAATATTATCATTACAATTACTATCATTACCATCACTGCCACTATCATTATCATTATGATTACTATAATTAACATTAACACCACTATCATCATTATTACTATATTATCACTATCAATATCATCATCACTATCACTATTAATAACACTATCACCAATTAATAATACTGTCACCAATTAAATAATAACACTATCAATAATTAAAAACACTATCACTACTAATTATTAATATTATCACTAGATTGTAGAATGTTCCAAATCTCTAGCAACCATATGTTAATGTTAAGCAGCCCTCGATCTTATTGAGCCAAGAAAATGAAGCAGATTCTGAGAGGCGTCACGACACAGTTTACATCCTATCCTAAATCATATTTCAGTTGATCAATTTATTATATGTTGAAGCATTACCCATAATCCAAAATTCTCAAAAGGTTCATAATTCAAAACTTTTTTCGCTTCACCGCAGAAATCGCAGATTAATTTAAATTTTAAATTTTGAAATATAAAAATTTTATTTAGTTAAAATATTTTCAGAAAAATAAATATTGTTTTTCGAGACATCAAATATTTCCCATGCATCTACCCTCAAAGCGTTCTCCGACGTTATTCCGTGAAAACAATCGGTATGTTACTGCACAACCTTCTAAGATCTTTCAGCTTCTTCTGATAATCATTTCGCTTGTTCTTTTATCTTCTCAATTTCTTCTCTTTCTTTTGTATTAAGCCAACCTACCTCACCAGAGTCCTGAATCATATATATATATCATATATATATATATATATGTATATATATATATATATATAAATATATATATATATATATATATATATATATATATATATATATATATATATATATATATATATATATATATATATATATATATATATATATATATATATATATATATATATATTATATATATATATATATATATATATATATATATATATATACAGGGTTGGCACGAAAAAATCAAATGATTTAAATCAACTGATTTTTACGTGAT
>JABUQX010147152.1:0-12500 GCA_015478945.1 Trachelipus rathkii
TTAACCTTTTTTGTCCTTCCCCTTTGCTCCAAAGTTTGACAGATACCATGGGTCAATTTTGACCCACGTTAATTTTTTGTCCTTCATGGGTCAATTTTGACCCACGGTAATTTATTGTCCTTCCTTTAGGGGCTTAGCCCTTTTTTGATGTCTTAACCTTGTTTGACCATGATATTTAGGCCTTGACCTTGCCATATACCATGGGTCAATTTTGGCCCATCGCTAATTTTTTACCCACTCAGGCCCACCCGTCACATACTCGTTCCTGACCCTGAACGCATGTGTATGTATCTATCCTAACTCGAACACTCCACACACACACACACACACACACACACACACACACACACACACACACACACACACTTACACTTATACACACACACACACTTACACTTATACACACATTCACTATGACACTTATACACACATTCACTATGACACTTACATTTACCCATAGACACTTACATTTACACTTATACTCACGTACAAACACACTGCCAACCCTTTGGTCGTCCATGGGTCAATTTTGACCCACGTTTATCCTCTTTAGGGGCCTAGCCCTTTTGATGTCTTAAATCACACACACACAATGATATTTCGGCCTTGACCTTGCCATATACCATGGGTCAATTTTGACCCACGCTAACTTGATGGCTTTGATGGTTCCCAATCACCGTAAGAAGTATCTAGTGATGTTCTATTAGTGTTCTATGAGTATTAGATGAGTGCCAGGTGAGTGCCAGGCGAGTGCCAAGTGAGTGCCAATGAGTGCCAAGTGAGTGCCAATGAGTGCCAAGTGAGTGCCACATAGTGCCAAGTGAGTGCCACATAGTGCCAACTGAGTGCCACTTTTTTCAAGCCTTTTCTAGCCTCCCCTGAGCCTAGAATAGCCCTAATATGGGTGTCTACCCCTAGGTTATAAGGTATGAGGAATCGATTGGTGTATATTACAAGTTGCTAGGATGCTTCCTACTATGAGTTAGTCTTTTTCTAACATTATATAGCCTATATATATATATATATATATATATATATATATATATATATATATATATATATATATATATATATATATATATATATATATTTTATATACATATATATATACATATACACAAATAAATATATATATATATATATATATATATATATATATATTACTTGCATACACACCTACACACATACACTATAACACTTATACACACATTCACTATGACACTTATACACACTATGACACTTATAAGCACTTACACTCTCCATAGACACTTACACTAACCCATATACACTTACACTCACACCCACACACAGATACACTTACGCTTACACTCACACACTTGATATTTTGATGCCTCAACTTTGATGCCTCAACTTTGATGCCTCAGCATTAATGCCTCAGCATTGATGCCTCAGCATTAATGCCTCAGCATTGATGCCTCAACCTTGAAGGTTCATCTTTGATGACTCATCTTTGATGACGTCATCTTTGATACCATTTATATTGATGATTCATCTTTGATGAAATCACCTTTGATGGCTCATCTCTACCCTACATCAAAGAACAGAGTTAATATTAATGTCTACCCTATGTTATAAGCTGATCACCAGGACGCAGCATGATCTCTCCGCGTGAAGTCCCACGAACCCGCACCCGCAGGTGCGACCCGCCGCGTTCCCGCCCGCCGCGTGCGCCCGCAGGCGCAATATTTCCACGTAACCGCCGCCGCATGCGCCCTCAGGCGCCATACTGCGGGTACTGTTATGTGCGCCCGCAGCGCAATATTCCCGCCTAAATGAAATATATATACTATGAGTCATCTTTTTATTTCACACTTAAACATTTCAAAGAATTTTTCAAATATACTATGAGTCATTCATTTTATTTCATACTTAAACATTTTTATTAAAAACATTTTCGCGAACCTAAAACTGTAACTCATTACAGACCTATTATTTAACACATATATTTATTAACATTATTTTTTACTTAATACTTTTTACTTAATACTTTTTAATTTATAAATTTTTAAAAATTGTATGTAAGAAGAAAAATCCAGAGTGTCTGATATATAATCATTTTATTTTACTACAATTGTACGAAATTTTACTAAAACATTAACATTACATACCTTAAAGCAGTAAATCAGTAAACAATAGAGGTGCGTCACCTAAACCTAAGGGATTAGTATGCTTTTGTTTTACTGCTTTACTGCTTTAACTCATGTTTTACTGCTTTAACTCATATGTTTTACTGCTTTAACTCACATATTTATTAAAATTACATACCTTAAAGCAGTAAATCAGTAAATCAATAGAGGTGTTACCTAACACTAAGGGATTAGTATGCTTTGTTTTACTGCTTTACTGTTTAACCTTCTGATTTACTGCTTTAACTCACTGCTTTACTGCTTTAACTCACATACATTACATACCTTAAAGCAGTAAAACAATAGAGGTGTTACCTAACACCTAGGTGGGATTAGTATGCTTTTGTTTTACTGCTTTACTGCTTTAACTTTCTGCTTTACTGCTTTAACTTTCTGCTTTACTGCTTTAACTTTCTGCTTTACTGCTTTAACTTTCTGCTTTACTGTTTTAACTTTCTGCTTTACTGCTTTAACTCATATATTTATTAACATTATGTTTTTTATTTTGTTTTAATACTTTTTATTTATTTTTATTATTTTTATTATTTTTATTATTTTTATTATTTTATTTTTATTTTTATTATTATACTTAGTGTTATTTACTTCATGCCTATTGTTATTATTATTTAGAACACACATTCACTATGACACTTATACACACATTCACAATTATGACACTTATACACACATTCACTATGCCACTTATATATCCACATAGACACTCATTACACTTATACACACGCGGTCACACATTACACACACACACACACACACACACACACACACACACACACACATATATACACACCTTCACTATGACACATACACACACAACACTATGACACTTACAATTGTTCATAGACACCTACATTTACACTTATACACACACACACAAACACACACACACACACACACACAGATTTACTCTACACTCACATTGTATCTACTACACCACAGCAGATTTACTTACACACGCAGATTTACTTACACCCGCAGATTTACTTACACTCACACAGATTTACTTACACTCACACACAGATTTACTTACATTTACACTTACACACACACACACACACACACACACAGATTTACTTACACTCACACACAGATTTACACACACGCACACTCACTTACACATATAACGTATAATTTATTAAAACATTTTATGTTTTAATTAAACACGAACATTTATATTACTCATTCAAATATAACTAAAATTATTTCAAAGTTTCTTAAAACTTCTATAATAAATCAATCATTATCTTTGAACAAAGAATTTATTATTAACTGTTAATACTTTTTGTTTATAAATTTTATAACTATCAAGTTTTAAAATAACTTTTACTAAAATTTTATGAAATTTTATTAAAAACATATATTTTACGTACCTTAAAGCAATAAATCAGTAAATCAGTAAGGTCAGCCCCTAGCACCCCTCTACACCAAGCTATGCCACGTTATGTTCTATTGACTTACTGCTTTACATCATCTTTAGCCATGTAATAAGTATAAAATAACAAAATAAGTTCTTCTCTGCTAACATAACATGTATTTTATTATTAAGTTTTTATTTAAAATAACAATTATTCACTTACATTTATATTGGTCTGCTCGATGTTAACTAAAATATTTCAAAGTTTTTAAATAATTTATTTTCTTATTATTATTATTATTATTATCTATGTACATTGACAATCCATCATGAGAAAAACACAACAACCCGCACTTCTAACTGACCTCTCTCTGTAAAATGTGTTGAAATAACTACTTCAGGCCTAAAATTAGGATAATCCTTTTTGTATCCCGGGGCGATTTAGACCTAATTCCAGGTCAAAATATATTTCAAACTGACCTTTTTCTGTAAAATGTGGTGCAATAACTACGTTAGGCCTAAATTTAGGATAAGCCTTTTTGTATCCCAGGCTGATTTAAGCCTAATACCAGGTCAAAAGGTAATTCCAGTATAGACAAGAATCGAGAATCAATGTTATTATTATTTTATAAATATATTTCAAACTGAAACATGCTGGATCGGTAAGATCCTTTAAGCAGGTAAGAAGGAAATGTTTACCTTTCTTGTGAATGGACGGAGTAATCCTTATCTCTATATGACCTCGTATGTGATTGGTCGAGAATTATTTTATCGCTTTTTGGTTTTACGTATGTAAAAACATGTTTTTTCATATCCTGAACCTTACCTGTGATTGGATGAAAATTATATTTGAGGATGCGTGTTTTAGACCCAAACTCATTTTAAAATCATACTCGTTTTAGCTGTTAAGCGGTGCACAAGCTCTCTGGTTTGTAATAAAAGTGTTCTATTTTCACTAAGTGTATATCATATTTATATAAAAGGCTTATCCTAAATTTAGGCCTAAATTTAGGCCTAAAGTTAGTTATTGCACCACATTTTACAGAAAAAGGTCAGTTTGAAATATATTTTGACCTGGAATTAGGTCTAAATCGCCCCGGGATACAAAAAGGATTATCCTAATTTTAGGCCTAAAGTAGTTATTTCAACACATTTTACAGAGAGAGGTCAGTTTCGTATCTGTAAGGAGTGCGGGTTGTTGTGTTTTCTCGTGATGGATTGTCAATAATAATAATAATAATAATAATAATAATAATAATAATAATAAAGAAAATCCGAATTATTTAAAAAACTTTGAAATATTTTTAGTTAACATCGAGCGAATAATATAAATGTAAGTGAATAATTGTTATTTTTAAATAAGAACTTAGAAAGATTTTAATAAAATACATGTTATGTTAGCAGAGAAGAACTTATTTTGTTATTTTTATACTTATTACATGGCTAAAGATGATGTAAAGCAGTAAGTCAATAGAACATAACGGGGCATAGCTTGGTGTAGAGGGGTGCTAGGGGCTGACCTTACTGATTTACTGATTTATTGCTTTAAGGTAACGTAAAATATATGTTTTTAATAAAATTTCATAAAATTTTAGTAAAAGTTATTTTAAAACTTGATAGTTATAAAATTTATAAACAAAAAGTATTAACAGTTAATAATAATTTCTTTGTTCAAAGATAATGATTGATTTATTATAGAAGTTTTAAGTAACTTTGAAATAATTTTAGTTATATTTGAATGAGTAATATAAATGTACGTGTTTAATTAAAACATAAAATGTTTTAATAAATTATACGTTATATGTGTAAGTAAATCTGCTTGTGTAAGTAAATCTGTGTGTGAGTGTAAGTAAATCTGTGTGTGTGTGTGTGTGTGTGTGCGTGTGTAAGTGTAAATGTAAGTAAATCTGTGTGTGAGTGTAAGTAAATCTGTGTGAGTGTAAGTAAATCTGCGTGAGTGTAGGTAAATCTGTGTGTGCGTGGCAAATCTATGTGAGTAAGTAACCAGGTGTGAGTGTAAGTAAATCTGTGTGCAGTGTGTGTGTGTATGTGTGTGTGTGTGTGTATATGTATGTGCGTATGTGTATTAACTGGAATGTCATAGTGAATGTGTGTATAAGTGTCAAAGTGAATGTGTGTATAAGTGTAAGTGTGTGTGTGTGTGTGTGTGTGTGTGTGTGTGTGTGTGTGTGTGTGACCATGTGTGTATAAGTGTAAATGTAAGTGTCTATGGGTAAATGTAAGTGGCATAGTGAATGTGTGTATAAGTGTCATAGTGAATGTGTGTATAAGTGTCATAGTGAATGTGTGTTCTAAATAATAATAACAATAGGCATGAAGTAAATAACACTAAGTATAATAATAAAAATAAAAATAAAAATAATAAAAATAATAAAATAATAAAAATAAATAAAATAAATAAAAAGTATTAAAACAAAATAAAAAACATAATGTTAATAAATATATGAGTTAAAGCAGTAAAGCAGAAAGTTAAAACAGTAAAGCAGAAAGTTAAAGCAGTAAAGCAGAAAGTTAAAGCAGTAAAGCAGAAAGTTAAAGCAGTAAAACATGAGTTAAAGCAGTAAAGCAGTAAAACAAAAGCATACTAATCCCCCTAGGTGTTAGGTAACACCTCTATTGTTTTACTGCTTTACTGCTTTAAGGTATGTAATGTATGTGAGTTAAAGCAGTAAAGCAGTGAGTTAAAGCAGTAAAGCAGAAAGTTAAAGCAGTAAAGCAGTAAAACAAAAGCATACTAATCCCTTAGGTGTTAGGTAACACCTCTATTGATTTACTGATTTACTGCTTTAAGGTATGTAATGTTAATAAATATGTGAGTTAAAGCAGTAAAACATATGAGTTAAAGCAGTAAAACATGAGTTAAAGCAGTAAAGCAGTAAAACAAAAGCATACTAATCCCCTAGGTGTTAGGTAACACCTCTATTGATTTACTGATTTACTGCTTTAAGGTATGTAATGTTAATGTTTTTAATAAAATTTCGTATAATTGTAGTAAAATAAAATGATTATATATCAGACACTCTGGATTTTTTCTTCTTACATACAATTTTTAAAAATTTATAAATTAAAAAGTATTAAGTAAAAAGTATTAAGTAAAAAAATAATGTTAATAAATATATGTGTTAAATAATAGGTCTGTAATGAGTTACAGTTTTAGGTTCGCGAAAATGTTTTTAATAAAAATGTTTAAGTATGAAATAAAAATGAATGACTCATAGTATATTTGAAAAGAAATTCTTTGAAATGTTTAAGTATGAAACAAAAATGAATGACTCATAGTATATATATTTCATTCGGGCGGGAATACAGCCTGTGGGCGCACGTGGCGGGCGGCACGTGCAGGATATGGCGCCTGCGAGCACGCGGCGGTGGTTACGGCGGAAATGCCCGGTGGGCGCACGCGGCGGGCGGGAATCGTGGCGGGTCGCAGTTCTGCTGGTGCGGGCTCGTGGGACTTCACGCGGAGAGATCATGCTGCGTCCTGGTGATCAGCTTATAACATAGGGTAGACATTAATATTAACTCTGTTCTTTGATGTAGGGTAGAGATGAGCCATCAAAGGTGATTTCATCAAAGATGAATCATCAATATAGATGGTATCAAAGATGACGTCATCAAAGATGAACCTTCAAAGTTGAGGCATCAATGCTGAGGCATTTATGATGGAGCATCAAAGTTGAGGCATCAATGCTGAGGCATTTATGATGGAGCATCAAAGTTGAGGCATCAAAGTTGAGGCATCAAAATATCAAGTGTGTGAGTGTAAACGTAAGTGTATCTGTGTGTGGGTGTGAGTGTAAGTGTATATGGTTTGAATGCGTTCCAGCGGATATGCAAGCGCCATAGCGTCATGTATAGCGTCACAGTGAATGCGTATATGTCATAGTGTATGCGTGTGAGGTGTGTGTGGCAGTAATATATATATATATTATTATATATATATATATACATATATTATTATTATTATATTATGATTATTATTATATTATATATATTATTAATATTAAAAAAAAATATATATTATTATATATTATATATATATATATATATATATATATACATATAAATATATATATATATATATATATATATATATATATATATATATTATTATTATATATATATATTATTATTATATATATATATATATATATATATATATATATATATATATATATTATTATTGTATATATATATATATATATATATATATATATATATATATATATATATATATATATATATATATATATATATATATATATATATATATATATATATATAGGCTATAAGTGATAGAAAAAGACTAACTCATAGTAGGAAGCATCCTAGCAACTTGTAATATACACCAATCGAATCCTCATACCTTATAACCTATGGGTAGACCATCCATATTAGGGCTATTCGGGGCTCAGGGAAGGCTAGAAAAGGCTTGAAAAAAGGCTGGCACCCAGTTGGCACCATGTGGCACCCACTTGGCACTATATGGCACCCACTTGGCACTCATTGGCACTCACTCGGCACTCTTGGCACTTACTTGGCACTCACCTGGCACTCATCTAATACTTAGAACACTAATAGAACATCACTAGATACTCCTTACAGTGATTGGGGAACCATCAAAGCCATCAAGTTAGCGTGGGTCAAAATTGACCCATGGTATATGGCAAGGTCAAGGCCGAAATATCATGGTCAAACAAGGTTAAGACATCAAAAAGGGCTAGGCCCCTAAAGCCATCAAGTTAGTGTGGGTCAAAATTGACCCATGGACGACCAAAGGGTTGACAATCTGTGTGCGTGTATAAGTGTAAATGTAAGTGTCTATGGGTAAATGTAAGTGTCATAGTGAATGTGTGTATAAGTGTCATAGTATGTGTATAAGTGTAAGTGTGTGTGTGTATAAGTGTAAGTGTGTGTGTGTGTGTGTGTGTGTGTGTGTGTGTGTGTAGGGTGTTCAAGTTAGATAGATCCATACATGTTCGGTTAGAACAAATATGTGATGGTGGGCTAATGAGGGCAAAATTGGCGGGGTAAGCAAAATTGACCCATGGTATATGGCAGGGTCAAGGAAATATCATGGTCAAACAAGGTTAAGACATCAAAAAAGGGCTAAGCCCCTAAAGGAAGGACAATAAATTACCGTGGGTCAAAATTGACCCATGAAGGACAAAAAATTAACGTGGGTCAAAATTGACCCATGGTATCTGTCAAGCTTTGGAGCAAAGGGGAAGGACAAAAAAGGTTAAGATATCAAAAAATAGGGCTAAGCCCCTAAATGAAGATCAAAAATTACCGAAATTGACCCATGGTCGAAAAATTAGGGGGCAAAATAGTACATGTATAACGGTTGTTACGCAATCATTTATAGTAACTTCGAAGTGGTTGCAAAATTATGGCTGCCCCAAAAAAAATTAGGTTGCCAAAAATTAGAAGGTTAAAATACCGTAATAAAAATGACCATGGTATCAAATAGTTGGTCGAAAAAGAACAAGGCCCAAAAAGGTAAACGCCCAAAAAGGTCAAGGTCAGGTAAAAATTCGAGCTCAAAAAAGGTCGCGGTCAAAAAAGGTCAAAAAGGTCGGGTAAATCAAGGTCAGTTTTTTTCCTCCAATATCCTTGCCCTACTACTTACAGTCCTCAGGCTATTCAATTAAATATATAAAAACAATTTTATCTCCAAATTTTTTTAAAGGTTTGTACATTTTATATTTTTTCATTTAAAAAAACTAAAAAACTTTTTGCTCATTTTAAGATATGTAGAGTACTGTACTGTAATGTAATAAATATCCTACTAATTAATTAGTCAATAAAATATGTTTATATACTGTTCTGTAAATAACATTGTATCTGCAAATTTATTCAATTATTATTAAGGATAAATAAAATACTGCTGCTATTTTATTCACCTTATACAAAGGTAAAAATTTTAAAATTAATGATTTTTCAAGGGGTTTAAAGTTATACGCGATATCGCCTATAACGCGGGGGTCAGGAACCTAACCCCCGCGTTCTACGAGGGACGACTGTATATCAATTTTCAATATTATTTTTTATGCATAATAATCATAACTGTAAATGACAAATCAATTACTGAATTTTATTAAGAAAGACATTTGAAAAAGTAGAAAGTTCCGGTTAGTTCCGGCCGGAACCAAGCTAGTTCCGGCCGGAACCGGAACTTCCAAAAAATCGAGGTTCCGGCCGGAACCTGGTTCCGGTACATCCCTAATATATATATATATATAGGTTACATTTTTATATATATATATATATATATATATATATATATATATATATATATATATATATATATATATATATATATATATATATATATATATATATATATATATATATATATATATATATATATATATATATATATATATATATGGGCGTCAGCAGGGGGGCAGCTGCCCCCCCTAGAAGTGTTTACTCTTATAGAGTCTACCTGCGAATTTTTTTGATCCAACGTCCAGTTCCGGGTGGCTGTTAAGTACGTTTTACGATATATATATATATATATATATATATATATATATATATATATATATATATATATATATATATATATATATATATATATATATATATATATATATATATATATATATATATATATATATATATATATATATATATATATATATATATATATATATATATATATATATATACGAGTATATGGCGAAGGCTAGTTGCAATCGTCATTTTCTCACATTTCTCTTGACGATACGAGGTCTTCTCACTCATTTTATATGCTCTTTAAATTTGTAGATAAGAACTGTGTTGTTATTCTATCTATGTTTTTTTAATGTTGATATGTATATATAAATTCTAGATTTTGTGCTCAGTCGGATTCTCAATTCTTTATTAAGTGTTTAAGGTTCAAAGTAGCATTGAAATTATCACTCAACACCGCCTCAGTGTAAAGTTATAGTTCAATTTCATCAGATCATGGATATTAGGAGATTCCTTGGTACGTACGTTTTACCTTAAATATTATATTAAAATTTTGTGTATTTACTCCTGAAAAGTAGGGATTTTGCAACACATGATCTTACTCGTCCATATGAGGTTAGTTTCATTTTTAAAAAACTATTTTTCATTACAACACAGAAATTAGTGGTTTTCAACATAATTTGCTATACTTTTAATTTTTTCTGTTAACATCTTTGAATGTTAGTAAAATTATTAGCCTATGACCATATGTGGCAGAGATTTACAGTATATATATATATATATATATATATATATATATATATATATATATATATATATATATATATATATATATATATATATGTGAGAGAGATATATATATATATATATATATATATATATATATATATATATATATATATATATATATATATATATATATATATATATATATATATATATATATATATATATATATATATATATATATATATATTAGAAAGATGCTTGGAATTATATATAAGGAGGAAAAAAAAAATACTAAAAGGTGCATATGTAGGAGAAAACAAGAGGTAAATGAACAGTTTGGAAGGAGGATGAATGGGGACTTACAAGGGAATAGGAAGCTATTCTGGAAGGAAGCGCGAAAGGTTAAGAATGAGAATAAGGGGAACCTGCTTAGAATAATGAATAGGGATGGTGCTTTCGTAACTGATGAAATGGATGAGTGGAAAAACACTTTCGTAAATCTGTATAATATTGGCAGTAATGAAGAGGTGATAGTGAATGTGTGTGGGTTTGATGGTGCAAGAAGGAATAGATATTTTGGGGATGAGGTTATTAGCAAGGAGGAGGTAATGGGTAGAGTGAGAAAGTTGAAAATGGTAAATCTGCAGGTATAGATGAAATTACTGGTAAAATGATCAAGAACGGAGGTGAGATGGTGATTGATTGGATTTGGAAGTTATGTAACAAAGCATTTATGGAGGGTATAGTTCCGAAGGATTGGAGGAGAGCAGTAATAGTACCCTTATATAAGGGTAAGGGAGATAAGGGAACTGTAGAAATTATAGGGGAATAAGTTTATTGAGTGTTGTAGGGAAGATATATGCTGGTATTTTGGTCGAAAGAGTGCGTCGAGTGACTGAAGGACTGATTGGTGAAGAACAAGGTGCGTTTAGGAGTGGTAGAGGATGTGTGGATCAAATCTTTACATTGAAACAAATGATTGAGAAAATGAGGGAGAAAGAAAAATAAATTGTATTTAGGTTTTATGGATTTGCAACAGGCGTATGATAGGTTTATAGGGAAGCTCAATGGCAGGTGTTAGTGATATGTGGTGTTGGTGGTAGGCTTCTGAATGGAATCAAAAGTATGTATGAGGATAGTGAGGCGTGTGCCACGTGTGTGAGAATAATGGTGTCAAAGGTGATTGGTTTAGTATTATAAAGAAGTGAGACAGGCTGCTAGTCTCTCTTATATCTAATTTGTATATGGATAAGTGAAAGAATTAGAGGTGGGGTGGCAGGAAATGGTGTTAGAATGATGGAGAAATGGAGATGAGGAGGGTGGCCCTATCTATTATATGGATGATTGTCTCTATGTGGTAACTTGAAGAGAGTTTGAGAAGATTGGTAGAGTGGGATTTGGCAGGGTATGTAAAAGGAGGGGGCCCAGGCAAACGTAGATATGGGTAAGGTTATGGTTAGAGTGAGACAACCTCAGTGTGAAGTTATGTTAGATGCTGAGCGCTGGAATAAGTGTCTGAGTTTAAATATTTGGGTATGTGTTGGATAGGAAGGAACGGATGATGCTGAGTGTAGTAGGAAAGTTGTGAATGGTAGAAGGTGACAGTAATTAAACGTTGGTGAATGTAAAAAGAACTAAGTCTAGAGGAAATAGGTCTTACATGAGGGTGTTGTTACCTGTGTTATTGTATAGAAGTGAGACTATAAGAAGAATAGATCTAAAGTTCAATGTGTTCAGATGGACAATCTTAGGCGCTAGGTGTGAGAAGA
>JABUQX010147152.1:17500-26151 GCA_015478945.1 Trachelipus rathkii
ATGTAAAATTAACGTTAATATGTTAGAGATATGCTTGGAAAAATGTGAATAGGTTACGTTTTGTACGCTGTGTTAGGTACTTTACTGCTGTTAAGTATGAAACTTTGTTAATGTAATTAGTTGTTTATTCGTGATAGATTCGTCGTTGTACATTATTTTCTTAGTCCACTTATGATGCTATGTTAGCTTTATTAATGTGAAAACCTTGTTATGTTAGCATATATTCGTTGGTTAGTATATAAAGAACTTATCTTTGTACTATGTTATTGTTGTTGTTGTTGTTGTTGTCTAATGAGAATATATACCCTTTTGAACTGATATGGTTCATTCGTACGTCGTATTCTTGTTTACTTTCTTCTGATTGGTTGAAAGAAAGAATCTCATTACATTTAAGGGATGTTTATACACTATTTTCTTCAGTAGGATAGTTTTTCGCAGTGCTGATACGATGATATCTCCCCGCATCTCTACGCTTGTTGTTGATATCTTCATGAGGAGTTTCGTTATTCCCAACGATGTGTCATTTATATTTAATCGTAAACCGAATGGCGACTGCTACATTGCTTGTGTTCCTGCCAGAGGGTCAAATATAATAAGTATTGCATCACTTTATGCAAATGGTTATAGCATAAAATCATTTTCATGTTTAGACTTGATATTTTCTGAAAGGGGGATGGAGTCTAAAAAGAGATAATGTTATTTGGGTAAGGTTATGATAAATTTTTGTTAAATATTACTATGATAATGTAAAAAACTTTGGTAGGTTTGCATATATTCGTTGGTCTGTATGATAATCGGTCAGGGTTATGATACATTTTTTGATAAATGTTACTGTGTCAATGTAAGATTAACGTTAATATGTTAGAGATATGCTTGGAAAAAGTATGAACAGGTTACGTTTTGTATGTAAAGTTAGTTACTTTACTGGTATTAAGTGTGGAACTTTGTTAATGTTAACAGTTTATTAGGACGTAAGATGTGTTAGGTTTACCGTTGTACATTATTTTCCTGGTTCATGTGATGCTATGTTAGCTATATTAATATGAAAACCTTGTTATGTTAGCATATATTCGATGGTTAGTATATAAAGAACTCATTTTGTGCTATGTTTATCCGAAATGATACTCTAAATGCTACGTAAATCATTTGTTAATGTAAAATTAACATCGATATGTTAGAGATATGCTTGAAAAAAGTGTGAATAGGTTACGTTTTGTATGCTATGCTAGGTACTTTACTGCTGTTAAGTATGGAACTTTGTTAATGTTAGTTGTTTATTCTAGCGTAAGGTGTGTTAGATTTTGTTATTGTACATTATATTCTTAGTTCTGGTAATGCTATGTTAGCTTTATTAATGTGAAAACAATGTTACGTTAGCATATATTCGTTGGTTAGTATATAAAGAACTTATTTTTGGACTGTTATTGTTGTTGTTGTTGTTGTTGTTGTTGTTGTTGTTGTTGTTGTTGTTGTTGTTGTTGTTGTTGTTGTTGTCTAACGAGAATATATACCCTTTTGAACTGATATGGTTCGTTCGTGCATTGTATTCTTGTTTACTTTCTTCTGATTGGTTGAAAGAAAGAATCTCGTTACCTTTTAGAGCTGTTTATACATCCGAATTTCGTCAGTAAGACATTTTTCGCTGTGTTGGTATGATGACCTCTCATTCTGCTCCTACGAATGTCCTCTTTACGAGGACCTTTACATAGTATTTCCAGTCAGGTGACTGATCATCGTCAAAAGTGAAATTGATTCCAACCCTCATACGTATCCTATCATAGTCTATTACAAGACTTAGACTATGATAGGATTCATATGAGGGTTGGAATATAGCATCAATGACTTCATTAGCAAGCATTTCGAATGATGTTTCAAGATCTCTTGGTTCATGGAAGAAGTTTTCGTCAATAACCTATATGAAGTAAAGGTTATTGATGAAAACTTCTTCCATGGACTTTTTAAGTTTCTCTACAGAGATATGCATTAAATGGATTAGTGCTGTAGGTTGTATGTGAATCTTTGTTAATGTTAGCAGTTTATTCTTGCTTAAGATGGGCCTGGTTTGCCTTTGTACATTATATTCTTAGTTCTGGTAATGTTATGTTGACTTTATTAATATGAAAACTTTGTTACGTTAGAGTATACTCATTGGTCTGTATGATAATTACACACGGTTATGGTAAATTTTTGTTACATATTACCATGTTAATGTAAAATTAACATTGTTATGTTAGAGACATGCTTGACAAAGTGTGAATAAGTTACGTCTTTGTATGCTATGTTAGTTACTTTACTGGTGTTAAGTGTGGTCCTTTGTTAATGTTAACCATTTATTCTTGTTTAAGATGGGCTAAGTTTCTCGTTGTGGGTTATATTCATAGTTCAGATGATGCTAAGTAAGCTTTTATTAATGTGAAAACTTTGTTACGTCAGCATATATTGTCTGATCTTTGTATAAAGAACTTGATTTTATGTTATGTTTATTCAAAATGATACTCGAAATGTGACCTTAATCAATAGATCAATAGATCACAGATGGTCAGGAGGGAGGTTGGATGCTGGTTGGATGGTGGTTTGATTTAGTGATTTACTGCTTTAGGGTATGTAAAAACGTAAATTTGTAAGTTATAAACATAAAAAGAATAAGAAATTTTATTTATTTATTTATTTATTTATTTATTTTTATTTCTTGATGGTTCTGAAACCATTATTTTCGAAATCTACAGACCCAATAACATATATAAGGACACCAATATTGTATCATTACACAAATATTTAATAACTCGGCACCGCACCGGAGCCAGCACCGGTGCATCTGTCACCTTCTACTCCTCTGAGTCAGACTCCTTCTTCATTCTTTCCCTCTTTATTCATCTTTCATCCTTCTTCATTCCTCCTTTGTTTTTTGCACTCTGTGCTCTTTTTTCAGTCGAGACCCCCTAATGGGGGTCCTAGACACCCTACACGGACTTATAACCATCATATTCGAGATCTACGACCTCGATAACCCTTATAAAGACACCAACATTGTTGTTATACGACTGTTTATTAACTCGGCACCGCAGTGGCTCCAGCACCGGTGCCGGAGCCAACTCTGAATCCTTCTCAGCCTCCTTCTCCTTCCTCATTCTTCTTCCTTCCTCCTTTCCTCCTCCTTCTTCCTTTCTTCTTCTTCTTCCTTTCTTCTTCTTCTTCTTCCTCTGTTTTGCATTCCATGCATTTCTTCTTCTTTTTTCAACTAGGGACCCCCCTCCAGGGGGGTCCATGGACTCCGATCCTGAATCCAACTCCGACTCCGTCTCCGTCTCAGACTCCGAATCCTTTCTCCAAGTTTCAGTCTTCTACGATTATTTTAATTTTTAGAGGGGGCAGCGTCCCCCCTTACGGGGGGACGCAGAGGGACGTAATCTCGTCTCCGACGAGATTACGTCATCATATAGCTCACATCCTAATTTCACTCCGATACGTTAAGCCTAACATGGTTTTCAGGACGAATTTGACCTTGGCGCTAAGGGGGCAGCACCCCCTTAGGGGTGACCTACGGTCACCAAAACTCACCTGTGATCAGTTTATCACATACATAGATTATATTCCAAGTTTGAAGCAAATATCTCTAGTCCTTCATATCGAAAAGGGTGGTCTCGCGCAAAGTGTCCGGAATACTACAACGATTAATCGAATGTTAATTATTGTAATTATTTTCTTTCGAATATATTTTTCAATGTAAAAAGCCAACCAGAGCACGTAGAAAGACGATTTAAACATCGATTTAGGGGTAATCGATCACGATAAATCGATTGGAATCATCAAAAATGATCTACCGATCATTTAAAACCTTCTAGGAACCAAAAAGCCCCTTTTGAGGGGCTCCGCCCCACTTCTGGGGCTAAAATCCTTGAGTTCAGGCTCAGAACCTCGGAAGTCGGTCTTCCAGACCTTAAATTCGGTCTCACCGACCTTAAAAACCCTAGGTTTGACTACCTAAAGGAATACCATAGGGTAAACCACAAAGATGGTAGGAGTCGGGGTCTCTCGGCAGTTTGGCGGTCAGTTTCCGACCCTATACTACTATATATATATATATATATATATATATATATATAATATATATATATATATATATATATATATATATATATATATATATATATATATATATATATATATATATATATATATATATATATATATATATATATATATATATATATATATATATATATAAAATTATAGTCTTCAAAATTGCTGTAATATTTCTTTTATTTTCTGCAATTGTTTTTTAATATGTTGTCTGCATCTAAATATCAACGGATACGCCTTCCGTGATTGATTTAACAGCTTCGGCAGCCGCCAAATGCTATCGACATACTGAAAGTTCTAGCGGAGAATAATGTCAGAAGAATCCAGCTGTATAAAAGCACAAACTAGTTGACTTTAACCCAATATGAAAACGAAAACACATTAAAACTTTAGAAAAAATAATATAATACGTTATTAATTAGTAATTACTACTTCATTATCTATCGATTGATGTATTTTTTTCAGTTTTTCTACTACTAAACCCTTAAAAACGTCGTCTGGAAAACATATAAGGTTCATATTTTTTATTTCGCCAAGATTTAGGGGGGCAAGTTCCCCCTCTGCCTACACATATATATATATATATATATATATATATATATATATATATATATATATATATATATATATATATATATATATATATATATATATATATATATATATATATATATATATATATATATATATAATAAAATAAAAAATATATATATATATATTTATATATATATATATATATATATATATATATTTAAATATATATATAATAATATATATAATAATAATAATATAAAAATAATAATAATAATATAATATAATATATGCTAATATATATATATATAACTAATATTATAAAAAAATTTCTATACACTTATTTATATATATATATATATATATATATATATATATACTATATATATATATATATTAAATTCAATATTTGGCACCTTTGCGTGCTCACTCGGACTACTCGAGCTTTTTCGTACTCTCAGAAAACGGTAATATCATACAAGTTTTCCAACATTTTTAACTATTTTAAATTTTTCAAAAGCGTTATTTTTTTTTTAATTTCATGGATAAAAATGTCTCCTGATTAATAAAATGTTATTTATTTTCCTGTAGCTGTTATAGTTTTTAGTTACATGCGATGCTTCAAACAAACTTGAGCCTATATATATATATATATATATATATATATATATATATATATATATATATATATATATATATAATATATATATTATATATATATATATATATATATATATATATATATATATATATATATATATATATATATATATGAAAAAATTTTAAATCCTATTCGTATAAATGTGATAAAACTGATAATAAATAAATGAGGAAGAACATTTAAATAATCCCGTGTGCTTTAACTTTACAAACACAATATAATTAAGAGAGATTTTTTATACCAACCACGTAATTTAACAAAACGAAACAGCTGATTTAACATGTTTTCATAAAATTTGAAAAAGCTAGCTAACAAGGCATACCAACTTTATTAAGGTACAGCTAGGGTTTAATATTAATATTATTTAATTGATAAGAAGATGAAAATGAAAATTCACATCTTACTATTAATTAAATATTAAATCTTAGATTTAGAATTAATTTTGCACACTGTCTACAGTCAATAGAGGTTTCTATTATTACACTTATAAGTTGGTATTCGTGACGTAAAAAAGGGGAAAAAAATTTCGATTATCAGCGTTTTAAAAATATAAGTAGGTACTTTTTTCAATTATATATATATATATATATATATATATATATATATATATATATATATATATATATATATATATATATATATATATATATATATATATATATATATATATATATATATATATATATATATATATATATATATATATATATATATATATATATATATATATCAGGGGCGACTCGTGTATAGGAGCGATGGAGCGACCGCTCCTCCTTCATTAATTAAGCATAAATTCTGAATTATAACACTTAATTAAAACACCATGTTTTCAATTAATGATGGTTGATGGAGCGACTTCTTCTTCTTTTTATGTCAATAGTGGTGTTCCTCAGGGTTCTGTCTTATCTCCTACTTTATTCCTACTTTTCATTAATGATCTTCTCACCTGCACATCTAACTCTATCCACTCATATGCCGATGACTCGACCCTTCATTCTTCAACTCATTTCAATTCTGCTCCCTCTTTTACTTCTAGAATTGCCTCTCGTCTTAATCTTTCCGATTCTATTCTCGCTGATCTTGATAGAATTTCCGATTGGGGTCGTCTCAACCTTGTGAAATTCAATTCTTTAAAAACTCAACTTCTACAAATCTCCCTCTCTAAGACACCTTCTAACTTTCCTAACTCTTTCGACGGTTCTCTCGTCTCTCCTGTTGACAATATAAACATCCTTGGCCTTAAAATAAACAAAAAAATGTCTTGGAAACCTCACATCACAACGGTTGCTAGGGCGGCCTCAAAGAAACTGGGAGTTCTGTTTAGACTGCGAGATTTTTTCTTCTCAGTTGCTCCCGCTATCCAGGGGGCTCATCTGCCCTTGATATGGAGTACTGTTCTCATATCTGGGGGCTCTGGTTTCACCGGGCTTTTGGACAGAGTCGAGTCAACCAAAAGGCTTATAAACTGTTCTGTTCTTTCCATTTCACTTGACCCTCTATCTTTGCGGCGCGATGTTGGTGCTATATCTCTTTTCTAAAGGTACCGCAGCGGCAGGTGTTCGAGGGAACTTACCACTCGCGTACCACCACCTTTACGACGTCCTCGTAGCACAAGGGGTGCTGTGTCTGCGCACGAGTTTTGTGTTGATGTAGGTAACTCCAGGCTAGTTCGTTACGGTGCTTCCTTCTTTCCTGCACATCTGTTCTGTGGAATTCTCTTCCATCTCCTGTGTTTCCTGCTGAATTTAATCTCCCTCACTTTAAAGCCTGCGTCTGTGCTCATCTGCGTAATTTACGCTAGTGGATGAAATTTTAGCGTTTCAACACCCCCTCCCTGAATGGGGCTCTGCCCGTGAGTGGTGGTGACAACTGTAATATATATATATATATATATATATATATATATATATATATATATATATATATATATATATATATATATTATATACTATATATATATATATATATATATATATATATATATATATATATATATATAATAAGCGAATGCATATATGTGTGCATGAATAATATATGTATAATATATGTATATCTTTATAATATATATAATAATAATAATATATATTAATAATAATAATAATATATAATATATATATATATATATATATATATATTAATAATAATAATAATAATAATAATAATAATAATATATATATATATATATATATATATATATATTATATATATATTTTATAATAATAATAATAATAATAATAATAATAATAATATAATATATATAATAATAATAATTTTAATATATATTAATAATAATAATAATTTATAATATAATATAATATAATATTATATAATAATATAATATATATATATAATATAATATATATAATAATAATATAATAATAATAATAATATGTAATATATATATAATATATAATAATAATAATATATAATAATATATAATATATAATATATATATATATAATATATATAATAATATATATAATATATAATATATGTATATAATATATATGTATATAATAATATATATAATATATATAATAATAATATAATAATAATATAACAATAATAACAATAATAATATATATATAATAAATATAATAATATATATATATGTAATAATAATAATAATATATAATATTAATATAATAATAATAATATATATATGTATAATAATAATAATATATATATAATAATAATAATAATAATAATAATAATAATAATAATAATAATATAATATAATATATAATATAATATATAATATAATAATAATATAATAATAATAATAATAATAATAATATAACATATAATAATAATAATACTGTATATGTATATATATATATACAATCATAATAACAATAATAATAATATATATATGTAATAATAATAATAATATATGTAATATATATATATATATATATAATAATAATATGTAATACTACTTCTCGAAATATATAAAATAAATATTGTAAGATATATAATATATATATATATATATATACGGTATATATATATATATATATATATATATATATATATATATATATATATATATATATATATATATATATATATATATATATATATATATATATATATATATATATATATATATATATATATATATATATATATATATATATATATATATATATATATATATATATATATATATAAATAAGGTCAGCCTCTGGAAGAGCCAAAATCCATATCTCAAAAACTACAACAGCTACCTGGGAAAGGAATACATTTCTGGAATGCTGGTACAATTTTAGTGCGGAAAATGTATAAAAAAAAATCTCAAAAAACTACAATAGCTACAGGGAAAAGGAATGCATTTTTGGAATCCTGGTAAAAATTTTTAGTTAAGAAAATATAAAAA